>RPFO01001427.1:0-135106 GCA_009746045.1 Mesostigma viride
GCCATGGCGTCCTCAACTCCAGCTTGACGAAGTCTTCAAAGGGCGTGGACCGACAATAGCTGCCCCTTTGATTGGGTCCGTCGTATTTAGTTACGTATGGTACTGAGCCTGTTTCAGGGAGAACTATCTATTGTCTCTTTCACTCGAAACACGCACCTAGGCTCTTCCGCCTGATGGGGCGCCGTCATAAACGCAGTCCCAGGTATCGCCCCGCTGTATGTCGCTCTGGTGACGAACTTGAACACAAGGGGGGCCCTTTGCCGACTTGCCGTTTTATGTAGGTCACTAGACGGCCAAGTGAATCGAAGTCTTGTCCACCTTGGTGTAGGATGGGTCCGTGGGTACAAAGTTCATTGTTCCTCCAGCATCCTCTCGGCAGCCACGGGGGCTGCCAATTGTCCTATGACTAGAAACATGGCTCTATGCACACGGAGCGTACCCCTCGGTACGGTCGTGACGTCCGCCTAAGGGGCCCCCGCCCGCTTGTGCCTTGGTCTGCTGCTGGCGCGTTTTGACGCCTTGAGATCCTTGCTCTGGATCATCCGCCAGCCCAGCATGGTCCCGCTAGCGCCTGGCGCCTCCACCTGTCGTAGTCCAGTCTAGCGCCATCGCGTCCACGCCATATCAGCGGCGCCGCCTCAAAGCGACCCGTCGTTGGCCCGTCGTTGGTCATAGTCCTCATCTCATGATGGCCCCTGTTCAAGGTGTCTGCTATATGGTGAAGCCAGCCAAGGGCCACTTGTATTCAGCAATTATGCAATATAGCTGCTGAACAAATGAAGAAGGAAAAGACAAGTGTTATCTCGATCAGTTCAGAGACCACTAACGGTCTCACCTGTTCGCGGGGCGCGTCCTGGTTCTCCCTTGTCGCTGTCACTGTCGCTGTCGCTCAACATTGATTAAGCTTTTCTGGCAACCCTGCTGCGCAGCAGCACCGTCGTCAGCCCGCTGTCGGCCGCGATGACAGCGTCGTCACCGTTAGTGTAGTAGACAGGGACAACCCGTCGTTACCACACCCGCGGATTGTATCTTCAATGGCACCTCCGCGGTCGCCAAGCTCCTCGTCGCCTAGACCAGCGACCCCACAGCTCCCACTCAAGGTCACTGTCGTAACCCAAGGGGCGAACGCCTCCCACCGCGTCACTCGAACGCGAAGAGGTTGGGGCAGTTCCTGAAAGGAACTCTCCTTTCGCCTCCGGATTTCCTGTCGACTCGAGTCGCACGCTGAAACACTCCGGTGATGGCTTCCTCAGCCGCCTCGACCTCTGCTAAGCCGCCTGTAGCGCTCCGCCCCGCGTCGTCACGTCGAACTGGTCCCGCTGCAACTCCCCGTCGCCAATTATCGCCTGCGATACGTACGTTGTACACCCGCACCCGCTGCTGCCTGCACGAACTCAGCGTCGCACCGCACCAGCTGGCTCCGCAGCTTCTCCTAGCCTGGCCGCAATTCCGCACGCACCCGGTACAACTAAGGCTGTAATCACGGTCTGGATTCCGACCAGACCGTGCAGCTCTTGCTCGATGTCGTCGACGTTCGGTGTGCCGGAACGACGATGGTCCGGACGTGCTGCAGAATGCGCTCCAATCCTCGACCTGGTCGTCGACGAAATTGCACAAAGTTGCGATCAACAGGTGGCCGATCTGCAAGCATAAAGATAAATCTCGAACCACACGACGCAATTCAGGCGAAATGGAAACCACCAGCAGACTGCAAGGAAACCGAAATTCTGCTGCCGTTGTTCTTTCCTGCACCATTCGACACCTGACGAGTTAACGTTCCTAGCAAAACGCAATGTGAAAGGATATGGTTGTGAACGGGCATGGGGTTATTATATGGGGACTTAAATTAATAATTTGTAGGTGGTTGAATCATTGCCAACTTAAGCGTCAGGAGCCAGGAAAATTATTTATTACGTCCATATGGTGTGGCTTTCCATGGCTACCTCAAGGTAGCGTGAACATTGGTATATTATTAGGTAGGTGAGTGTGGCGGCGGCCCTGGTATGCGCATGGGCCGACAATGGGTCGATAACGACAGCTGGTATGTTGGAACATGTGGCATGCGCATGCATGCTCGGTACGGCATGGTATGACATGCACATGACACAATACTATAATCTGGTGAAGATAAGTGACCAATGGTCCTAGTGCCATGGTACAACTTGCACATAGTCATAGTGTCTTCACGTCAGGGACAAATTCCCACTTAGGTAACTACTATCCGAGCATATCTATTGTTAATTAGGGCTCGAATACAGTTGCCCGTATTATAGATTTCTGCACGGTCAGCATAATGGGCATATTCAAGACAGGATTCTTGACACCCTCCTTGCACATGATGCTGTCTATAATACAAATGCTAGAGGTCCTGGGCGAGGGTAGTCGCGGTACCTAAGTGGATCCCTCTTACACGACCACCCTGGTCTTGATATAAAACAGCAAGAAAAATGAGGGCAAGGTTGTGTAGCCCCACTATTGTCACATGGACGTGCGCCACACGAGGGTGGAGCCAAACGGAAACAGGCTCTTAAACTGGAAAGACTGGTTGCTCAGTGTTGAGCTGTGATGCAGACTGTAGCCGGTACTGGTTGATGCCAGGGTTGCAGCTCGAAACGTTGGGAACTGGTAGCGGCTGGTAAACGGTGACGTCAGCTGTTGTGTGTGCACACACGATCTCTATGCTGTGTGGTGGGTACAGTGTCTTGTGTGGTGCTGGTAGTGCTACTCTTGACTTGTTTGCCAACAGGTTTTGATGCAACCTTACACAACATACTACAAGGTGAACTGTGACGTGAGGATGTAGAGCGCTGGTTGCTGGACTTGCTACTGCTAGCTGGACAAGTGCGTGCAGCTGACTGCAGCTACTATCTACTCTACGCCTGTGGTGGAGAGTCATGCCATTGCTGCTGGGTGCTACTACTTCTTCCTTGCTGGCTAGGCAAGTGTGGGTAGCTGCCTGCATGGACTATGCAGTGTACTCTGTCCTGCTGGTGTTGCCTGCCTGTGCTTGTTGATGCCAGTGTGATGGTGCTGATGGGACTGTGCTGTTACTGCTGCTTACATTATGGGGCAACTGGTTGCTAGTGGGTTCTAGTGCTGGCACGTGATAATGCAATAGCTGTTACTGCTGCTAGTGGTGCCTGCAACTAGTTAAATGTGACGAATTATAAAACTGCAACTAGTGCTGAAAACAACGTGGGGGTTAGTGAGCACCCTCCTTAGTGTGGTGTGCAGCTGTGTCAGCAGGCTGGCCTTGAGGCAGGACCCAGGAATGTTCCCTTTTTCTTGAAACTTGGAGCATGGCAGGCTTCTGGGCTCTTGAAGTGATGACCGTTTAAAAAGAATTCCGGTATAAAAGAATGCGCCCAAAAGAATGTTGATGCCACGCGAAATGGTGCCGGTACAAAAGAAGACCGGTTCTCATGAAAAATTCTTGAGGTAAACAGCTCCGCCGATTTCTCGTCGATGCTCACAGCTCGCGCGGCTCAGTGGGAGCCCGTCACTGACCCCGCGCCGATTGAACGCACTGCACTCGGCCAAAAATGTGCTGCCAGGTAAAAAATCACTGGCGCTGCCTGGAACCAGAGCCGGCACCTTTTGAGTGCCAGGCTTCAGTGCCGACGTCCCCATCACCGAAATGTTGGCGTTTGATCAGTTTCGGGCATATATAAGTATAAAAGCGTAGATCTGGCCTGCGCACCGGAGCTTGGGAAATTCTTGACGGATTTTAGCGACGGTAGGTGTCACCCCGAATATTTGGTGTTACCACACGTTGAAGTAGGTCGATTGAACGCCTGGAATTTCACGGTAGCATCTGCGCCATAATCATGGTCGTATCAAGTACAAGAATTCGACCAAGCTGCTCCGTGTATGAAAATATAAACTATGATCAAGGCGCTCAATAAAATGTGAGCTGCCGCTTAGAGGTTGGTTAATTCCGTTGAAAGATCTTGCCCCGGACCTCCGATACCATGTGAACGGGCATGGGGTTATTATTATGGGGACTTAAATTAATAATTTGTAGGTGGTGAATCATTGCCAACTTAAGCGTCAGGAGCCAGGAAAATTATTTATTACGTCCATATGGTGTGGCTTTCCATGGCTACCTCAAGGTAGCGTGAACATTGGTAATTATGGTAGGTGAGTGGTGGCGGCGGCCCTGGTATGCGCATGGGCCGACAATGGGTCGATAACGACAGCTGGTATGTTGGAACATGGTGCATGCGCATGCATGACTCGGTACGGCATGGTATGACATGCACATGACACAATACTATAATCTGGTGAAGATAGTGACCAATGGTCCTAGTGCCATTGTACAACTTGGCACATAGTCATAGTGTCCGTTCACGTAGGACAAATCCCACTTAGGTACTACTATCCGAGCATATCTATTTGTTAATTAGGGCTCGAATACAGTTGCCCGTATTATAGATTTCTGCACGGTCAGCATAATGGGCATATTCAAGACAGGATTCTTGACAATGGTTGCAATGCAGCAATGTGTGAATATGGTTGGAAACGGAGCTTTGTTAAAATTGGATAATGTTACAGCGCTCACACACTTGAGGCTTGTACACGCGCTTGCCAAGTCAAGGCAAAACACGTGAGGCGGGCTCGCAAGAGATCTGCCCAAATGGCATTGGCCTATTGTTTATATACTTGTGCACTGTGCTTGCTAGTCAGTTGGATGGAGACTAGGGACGACGAACAACTGCTGAAGCTGAAAGCGAATGATGATTGTATTAGTAATAATACAATGAGAGAGCAATGGAAGCTGAGGGCTCAGAATGGAACGTCTGGGCAAACTCGGGTGCTGCGGCACTCCCCAGTGCTACGCCTATATGCCTATGGCGGTGCTACCTGCAGCACCTCACCAGTGGACAACTGTACACTGCAATGCCATGCGACCACGTCACTAGCATCAACTACACTCGGCCCGTCCAGAACCGGATAACCCGGGTCTGGCGGGTCGAGCTAGAGTCTAGGCACAGTCTGGCACTAACCGCACATCGGTCCACATGACACCTCAGTACCGTACACCCTGCCGTACTGTACTGAGGTGTCCCGCTCAGCCGCGGTAGGCAATACGCGGCGCGCAGGCCGGAAATCCGTGTGTCAGCCTAAGCATCTCATCTAACTCCCATTATGTTTTCCTTTCAGGTTGAAGGCTAGCGACTTCAAGCCTGACCCTGCCCAGCTAGGAGACTGACTCCAAGCTGACTGAGGTGCTGAGCAACTGACACCCATACTGCAACATCTGGACTGAAAAAGATGGGCCCCAGAACTCGTGCAATACTTGTGATGGCATCACGTTTAGCTCAACATGCCCGGGGAGTTCCTCCTCCTCGCGAGCTCACAAGGGAGATAGCTATGCCTGTCTGCCTATCCAGGGAGTGCATCACCAGCCAAGAGAGCCATTGTAAAAATGCCAAGGTAACCGTTTAAGAGGTTCCATGTTGTTCCATCATCATCGCCCACTCAGAGAAAAAATACCCAGCCAGGCTGGGTCAACTGAGCTCAGGTTACCTGCAACCTGAGGAGTGACAGTAGACAGGTTTATTGCACCCTGCACTGTCCATGTTGTACCTGCACAACATGTGAGGACCAGCCACCCCTGCCCTGCACAGAGGGGGCTGAAGTCCTAGTGACAGGTGACAGGACTATGACATCCTGGACCTGTCCACGTTGCACCTGCACAACGTGTGAGACCAGCCACCCCTGCCCTGCACATGGGTGACTGAAGTCCTGGTGACAGGTGACATGAATATTTCATCCTGCACCTGTGCTGAGCACATTGTACTAGACAACATGACAGCACCCATGCCTTTACTGCCACTGAACAGTGAGGCCAGGTGGCCCAGGAGAGCCACAGTGAACTGTGATCCTGGGTAACCACCTGTCAAGGGAGCTTTGACCCTCCACTTGAATGGGAGGCACCTGAGCCACTGAGCTCAAGGCCAATCCACCAAGGCATACACCCTAGTGGAGAAAGAATGTGAGGTACATCCCCTGCCCACCTATGAAGGTGGGCAGAACGAAATTCCATGGTGTTGAAAAAATCAAAACAGATTTTATTGGGCATAGGGCACGCAGATGTATGAAAACAGACTCCAACCAACCCCCCTTGCTGGAAGCCACAACCTACCCCTTGGACCTGCCCAAGGGGTACTGGGTGACCTAGGCGGCCCTGGTGAACAGGACCCTGCTAGGCGTCCCCCCTATGGGGCAGGGTTGCCTGCTTGCCATAGGGGTTCATCAAGTGGTACAACAGCTGGTATTGGTCAGCTGCCTGCTGAGGCACTTTAGTGAGTGCATCAGCAGCGTTGTGTTTGTCCTCCACGTGACGGGTGGACTCCCAGTAGGTGGACTCCTGTTTGAGGACCACCCAGTCAAGGTCAGTGTGCACAGCATAGGGGTTAGCAAGGAAACTGAGGACTGACTGACTGTCAGTGAGCAAGTGTGCCACCACCCCAGCATTGCTGCCTGCTTGCATCTGCAACCAAACCAGCACATGATTCAAGTACCTGGCATGAAGCACTGCTGACACCACTGCCCTGCACTCAGCAGCATTGCTGCTGACAGCCTTGCGTCTATGCAACCGGCTGTACCATGAAATGAGAGACAAGGGTGCATCATCATTCTGCACAAAATACAAGCCTGACTCCCTTGCCTGCAACTTGGTAATCTGCCTGGACTCCATGGAACTATCCATCATAGCTTGGATGTGAATGGTTTTGTGGAGATCCAAGGAGTGCAAGATAAGGGGAGGGCCTTCCTGGAGAGTTTTGGTGATGGCTTTGTGACCTACTTGCATCAAGACATCATCATCAACTCTGCTAACCACAGCCAGGTGAGGTGCACACGTTGAGCACAACCACCCCAGCTTGCCTCTAATGGTAGGACAGGCTCCAGGTTTGATTTTTGTTTGCAAAACCTCCAAGCAGCTGCGCATGTAATCATTGGGAGAGTAGAGTGCACACACCCACTGGTTTTGATGCTGCTGGAGTTGTAACATTGTGCCACAAAATTTTATGGCAGTGGTGCCCAGCTCTACTTGCTTGCCAATCTCAAAATGCTGTGACACTTGTTGAATAAAATCATCCACAGCACGCCTTGGCCCAGCAATCAGCTGATCATCCCCATGCCACACAAAGGTGAGAATACCATGAGGGTGTGGGACCACAAAGAAGCAAGGGTCTATGTCATCATATCTAGCCCCTAGCTTTTCAAACACAGCCTGAGCTGACATCCTGAAAATTCGAGGAGCTGATTGCAGCCCTTCAACACCTATGTTGGCTTTCAGGTACTGCTGAGGGATGTGTTTTGCCCAAACTCTGGGAGTGGAGACTACATACACCTGACCATGCCACACTTGTTGTGCTATCTCAGGTGAGCCTTTCAAGAAAGCCCTTTTAATGTCTGTAGCCTTACATACATAGTCATCCCCATCATTGAGATGACCCACAAAGACAGACAGCAAGATTTTTAAGGACGTTTGCTGAATGCCTGGCGTGTACAACTCTGCCTCTGTCAGATCAGTGGTGCCCTTGAACTCTGTCACACAAGGTCGAGCATGGAAAATGACTGACCCATCTGCTGCTGGCTTATGTTTACACACAAACTTCAGGCGCAAGTGCTTGCACCCTGCAGGCTTTTTGTCAATAGGTGTGACAGGTGGAGTATGAGAAGGACTAAGAGGATCTGGCACTACCCATTCTTCCCTGGCCTTGTTAAAGGCCTCCACCCATTTTAGGAATCCTATGTGTGTGCGACAGTCTTGCTCTATCTGTTCATAAGAAAGAGGAGACATTTTTGCCACATCATGCTTACCCAATCCAAATGAGTTGGGATGAAGTTTTTGGTTGTGAACCAAGTCTGCCACACAGGGTTCTTGCCCTGGGGCATACTTGGGTGTAGCAAATTTTACAGAAGCAATGTTGGTGTTAAGAAGTTTTCCAAGAGAAATTTTGAAATGATTCAGATCAACACCACCCATGTCCTGGATGGATAGTCTATCACTGGAGATGAGGACACCAGGGTAACAGAGAAAAGGATCCCCCAACAAAGCATTCCCTTTATAACCTTCCAAGACCTGAAAAGGAGTAGGGATACCGAGTATAGTCAACATGACCTGACCTAATACCTTGAGGGATGACTGCCCTGAGAAATCAGCCACATGGTGCCAGGGTGAAGGTTCCAAAGGCATATGGGGCACAGCCAGGGCACTGATAATGCTGACCTGGGCTTGTGTGTCCACTGCAACCATAAATGGGCTATTGTCATGCTGCCCAACCTTCCCCACCTTAGCTGATCCTGCAGCAGTTTGAGCTTTAGCTCTATGAGCTGCTTGTAAAATGCGAACAGCGTCTGCTAGACTGCGTTTGGAAGGTGCAGCTAGTGGCTGAGCTATGTTCACACTTGAAGAGGTGATAGGTTGCTGATCACCTGTTTTGCCAATGTGACCCTCTGCTGCAGGGGGCCAAGCCTGCAGTGACTGCCTACAATCATCAAGGGTGACCTGGGTGTCACAGTGGGTGTGGCTCTCACACTCACCAGTGGGTGTTCCAAACAACCACTCACTGGGCAACGCTGGGATGCCAGGCAACTGTACAGGGCTGTCGGCCAACAGCTCTTCCTCCTCTGCCACGTCTGACACAGTTGGAAAATACAATTTCATCCTGTGAGGTGAACACCTGTGAATCTTTCCCGTGTCATTGTGTTTAACTAACACTGTCCTGCCAGTGGTGTTAAATTTTAGGATGGTGGCTGGACCATGCCAGGTACCCACCTTGCCTAGTCCCGACAGTTTAAGAATGGATGTAAGTCAACTTAGAACCAGCGCGGCGCGGAAGTCACGGGTTCGAAACCTCGTGGGGACAGTGCCGAGTAGGGATTATTTGGGAGGATCCGCCGGGGCACCGGTCGGACCTAATTAATCGCCTAGCGAGGTAGATATCGAACCTATTCCCGGGATTAATATCGAATCAGCAATTCGATATCGAATTAGTAATTCGATGCGGAAGTAAACCCTAGTTAGGGAGCCGCTTAATATTCCGCCCCAACGCGCAAAGGTTTTAAGTTGTACAAGCTACTGCTTATACTTTTTATGCGCAAACCTTTTAGCTAAGGTTAACGCACATTCTTACATCCTGCGCAGGATGTAAGAATGTGCGTTAACCTTAGCTAAAAGGTTTGCGCATAAAAAGTATAAGCAGTAGCTTGTACAACTCCGACTCCTTGTAGAATAGGACCTGATCCCCTTCTCTGAAGGTGGGACGTGGATGCTTTGCATCCTTGACAGCTAACCTGCTAGCTGTCTGTGCTCGCTGTGCATTGTATAGGGCTAGTACCTCAGGTGGATAAATGCCTGCATGCAATCCATCTGGTGTAATGATCACCCCTTGTGGGGTTTTCATGAGTGGCCTCCTGTTGAGGACTTGGCACAACCTGGTGGACCACAGAGCTCTGTCAGCATATGACCCACTGTCAGCCAGCAGATTGCCATCTTCCTTGGCTACAAGGGTTTTAATGGACCTGATGGCCCTTTCAATAATCAATGCCTTGCCTGTCATGATCTTCTAGCCCTGCCAGATCAATAGCCTCACACCCTGGTTCATTGGCAAGACACGTGAACTGCTGATCCAGTAACAATGCCTCCACAGGAGGGTAGTACCTGGCCTGAGCAATCAAGAGAGCCCTGAGCAACTGTGTCTTGTCCATTCCAGGTAATGGTTCAATGGTTGTGTACCTTGACCATGCATCTTTAAGTGCCAAGTAAGATTGTCCTTTGATATGAAAGACATCTCCTACCACCCTGCCCTTGCACTTAGGTGGGGTAGCTACATGCCACTTAGGGGGTTTGGGTGCATTGAACTGACAATGCTGGCAGTGGGATCTGACCACCTGGCATGCACGTCTGAGTGCTGCCCCCCCTATTGCTGCTGCCACCACCTCTGCACTCACTTCATGCCCATAAAGGAAATGCAACTGCAAAGCAAGCTCCTGAAAACTGATATGAGCATCCTCTGATGGGGACACTCTGCACACCTTGGGAACCATAGATGTGTAGGTTGGTTTAGAGACATAATCTTCTGAAACCAGCTGTAGCACCTTTCCAGAACTGCTCACTGCTCTGACAGTGGGGCATGCAGATGAAAGAGGTGAAGCAGGCACACTCAAGCCAGCATGAGAGGGAGACTCACACTTCTTGCCGTAAGGAGGCCGCTTGCAGTCCTTGGGGTCACCGTGGGGCGGCCCGTGGCACTTGTGGCACAGGACGTCCAGATGCCCCAGCTCGTCCTCGTTCTTGTGGCAGGTGGGTCGCTCATGGTACCGCATGCCACAGCGGGTGCACCGCAGAGAAGACTTGTCCTCCTTGTCCTGCTTCTTGTTGTTGTTGTTATTGTTGTTGTTGTTGTTGTTGTTGTTGTTGTTGTTGTTGTTGTTGTTGTTGTTTCTGTTGTTGTTGTTGTTGCTGTTGCTGTTGTTGTTGTTGTTGCTGGAGCTGCCCCCCTTGGAGGGAGACTGCCCCTTACCCTTGCCCTTGCCCCAGCCCCTGCCCTTGCCCTTGCCCTTGCCCTTGCCCTTGCCCCTGCCCTTGCCCTTTCCCTTAAACATTTGTCCCAGCAGGGACTTCACTTCTGCCATGGTGACAGGCCTCTTGCTCCTGTCTTCCCTCTCCCTATCCTCCTCCTCCCTCTCTTCCCCCCTGACCCTCTTTACAGAGGTTCCCATGCCCCCCTGGCTAAGGGGAGCCAAGGCCAGCTTGATATAATCCAATGCCTCCTTCATGTCCTCCCAGTACTTTGCCATTCCTGTTGCAAGCATAGCGTAGGTGTTTTTGTCAAGTTTGAGTTTCTCAAGGAAGGAACGCAGCAAGAACTTGTGATCTAGCTGCTGGACATCAGGACGTGCTTTGATGGCTAGCTCATATTTCTTTGTCTCAGCCACATAGTCCACTGATGTGACCCTGTATTCCTCTACCCACCTGAATGCCCCATATATGTCCACAGATGAGGGGGTGGAGAGGAGGTCAGTTAGCTCCTTCATGAAAGCCTCCCAAACTGCCCTAGCCTGCGTGTCCTGCCACTTGGGATACCTACGCTGGAAGACAAGGATGAGATTCTGAATCTGAGAGGAGGACTGATGGTAAAAATCCCCCTGCATGAGAGATCCAAACCAATTCTTGACATTCAGTTCCTCCCTAGCCAGCTGAAGAGAGAGAAGTGCATGATTCCCCTGCTCCCTAGTATACCCCTCAGGCAGCCCCCTGACATTAATCCTATCCACAGGACGGTTTTCATTGTAAGTAGGCAACCTAGTAGAGGGGGATGCAGGGGGAGAGGGAGATGATGGTGTTGCTGCTGCAGCATTCACAGGAGAGACATGCTGAGAGGGAAGTGTTACTTGAGTGAGCTGAGCAGGAGGGGCAAGCATGGGCTGTGTAGGAGGGTTAGGCAACCTAGGGGTGGGCTGGGTGGGGGTGTGAGTGTGTGTCACTTCCCGCCTCCTGCTGCGGGCCTCCTCCCAATCATGGAAGGTGGGAGAGAGGGACACTTCATCGTCAGTAGGGTTAGTAAAATCATAATGCAGCCAGGTAGGCAACCACCTACCCGCCCCTGACAGGATGGCATTGTGCAGGAGCTCCAGGAGTCGCACCAGGCGAACCCTGTTGCCCTGCACCCTCCTCCCTGAGAGGAGAGCCTGCAGGGCAGGCAGCAAGTCGTCACACACCCTGCGTGTGCCCTCTTGGAGGTTGGGCAGGCCCAGGATGTGCGTGATAATCGCACACACCAGGCTGCCCGCCTCCGCGACGTGCATCTGCTGGCTCCGGTCGGCCAGCCCACGGAAGGAGGCTGTGGCTGTCTGTATGGCACGCCACACGGCCTCATCACTCAGGGTGATGAAGTCCCGACCTTCCAGATCGCCTTCCAGCTGTGCTGGCTGCTGCCCAGCCCTGGTGGGACCCTGAGGCCCCTCCGGCCCTGCCAGGGCCTTGTCATTGTTGCGGCTAGAGGGGGCCTGCCCCCCAGAGCCGCTGGAGGTGCCCGTGACACCCTCCATGGGGGCTGCATCCCCCGCCAGCGCCGGAGGCGCCGGCGTCGCTGCCGGGGTCCCTGCGACCCCGGTGGCCTCCTCAGCCACCTGGCCCCCCACGCTGGGCGGGGGAGCCCGCTGCTGAGGTTGGACCCTCTGACCTGCCAGAGGGTCCTGGGTGGCTTCACCACCCATGGGCGTGTTGGGGGCGTCTGCCGCCCCGCGCTCCGTCGCAGGCGGCATCGCAGCCGCCTCACGCCTCTCCGGGCCCCAGCCAACTGGCGTGACTTGGGGCCACGGCCCCAACGGAGTCAGCGTGATCTCCTGTCTGGCGACCACGCGCAGCGCCTCTCTCTGACGCTGCCTGGACGCCCACTGATCAACAGTGCCGGGATTGCGCCTCGGCCGATTGGCGAAACACCACAGCCAAACTGCCACCTGAACCAGGGGGAACTGCATCCTCAAACGCCCCTCGATCTGCGTTTGCACCCGATGAACCTCTATCGCATGGATCGGCTCATCTGCAAGCAGCTGAAAACGTTGATGTATGATCCAGCCGTTCACCGAAATGAACGCTGGGATGTCGTCCTCCCCAAGGGGGAGAAAATGGGGTACGCGCCCGAACGCGACCGGGGGCGGAACATGTTCCCCATACCGGTCAATGTCCATGATGGCCATCTGTCGGCCCACGGAAAGATTACCAGACGTCGCAGGCGTCTGTGTCGAAATCTCGAGCGAAGGCCGTGACCTCGCAGGCTGCACCTCCCCATCCTCCTCCGAGGAATCACTCCGCTCACGACCCCCGTCACCTGCGACGGGGGAATTGCGTGCCCGGGGGACCTGCCCCCCAGGTGCCATGGCGGACGAACCGCCAGTGGCAAACGGACGACCGCTCGCCATCCCCCGGGCGCCGGGCCCCACCTGCGGGGTCCGACGCCTGGGGTGGTCGGCGACCACCGTGCGGAAGGTGACGTTGGGCGTCACCCTCGCATCGTTGGTGGAGGGCGTGCCCTCCGGCGAAAGTCGGGGTGAGGTGCGCCGGGCAGGCGCCTTCCCCTTGTTGTTGTTGCCGTTGTTGCCGTTGTTGGAAGCCATATTTTTTGCTTGTCGAAAAAAATAACGACTTTTCAGTCCAAGTTGGATGGAGACTAGGGACGACGAACAACTGCTGAAGCTGAAAGCGAATGATGATTGTATTAGTAATAATACAATGAGAGAGCAATGGAAGCTGAGGGCTCAGAATGGAACGTCTGGGCAAACTCGGGTGCTGCGGCACTCCCCAGTGCTACGCCTATATGCCTATGGCGGTGCTACCTGCAGCACCTCACCAGTGGACAACTGTACACTGCAATGCCATGCGACCACGTCACTAGCATCAACTACACTCGGCCCGTCCAGAACCGGATAACCCGGGTCTGGCGGGTCGAGCTAGAGTCTAGGCACAGTCTGGCACTAACCGCACATCGGTCCACATGACACCTCAGTACCGTACACCCTGCCGTACTGTACTGAGGTGTCCCGCTCAGCCGCGGTAGGCAATACGCGGCGCGCAGGCCGGAAATCCGTGTGTCAGCCTAAGCATCTCATCTAACTTAGTCCTGAGCAACCTAAGAGGTAGGCTCAGTAATAACACTCCCGGTACAGTATTCACTACCTGTACAGCGCCCAGTTCCTATACAGTAGGTCTGCCATACAGGCACAGCGACCACAGAGTACAGTCACCACAGTGATTATTGCATCTGCACCTAGAAGTCCAGGACTAAACCTGCGGTACCAACAGACCACAGGTTAAGGTTCCTATTTCCTGGGTACGACGTATTAATCCAATACCGTCGTAGGTACAGCACCTAATTCCTGTCAGCCCAGGAATTACTGTCGACCCCATATGTCGTCGGCAAGTATTCACGTCCGACTTAGAAGAACAGCCGGCTCGCGCTCGCGCGCGACCGGGAAGTCGGAACGCCATAACTTTCTTGATACTTGTCGGAATGAACTCGTTCCGGTGCCGCTGGAATCGCAGAGATATGCCGAATCAGGATCACGCCAATGCGCTTGGCGTTAACTCCAATCCTTTCTTTTCTTGAGCTGTAGCAGCTCACACAAGTCTACATACAAACACACACAATGGGTACTGGACATCCTCCCCGACTACAAGTCACAACCCGCTGGGCATGACAGTCAGCTTGGATTCCTGGACATCCTCCCCGACTACAAGTCACAACCCACTGGGCATGACAGTCAGCTTGGATTCCTTATTATATGTACATAGCACCCATACTGGTTCAGGAGCACAAACAAATTACAATGAGTCCCTATCCCTTCACGGGAGGCTCGTTGTGTTACCCATGTACAAGAGGTTGGCCAACTGTGGCAGCCCATAGGTGTTCAGCTAAGAACTTGAGAAGTATGTACAACCTTCAGGACCTTAGGCGAAACCCCACAGATCACCCACAACAGCTCATCAGAAAACATTGCTGACCCCCAGACGGGAGTCGGCGCCGGTCTGCTGCCCCTTATCGAACCAGACACAACATCTACGCGAAGCACATGCAAAACACAAGCTCCCATACTCGTTCCAACCGTGGAAAATCAGGGGACCTGTCGCCACCTCACCAGCATGGTGGATGGGTCAGCCAGTCCGTGAAACTCCGCCTTAAGACGGCACCAGGGAATCGAACCCCGCCCACAAACCACAGATCTGGGGAAACCTCAGACTGAGATGAAAACCCCAGATAGACATCTCTCCATCAGAGACAATGTCAGACATTCCCACACCAGAGACATGTCTCACCCCTCAAGGTGTGCTCAGGATTATGTACAATCAAGCTCCCAGCCTGATATCCAGAGACTTAAGCACCCAGCTCTCAGCTTTTAGACAGATAGACCGACTTGACAGTCAGCATTCATGAGCTTCCTCAGTACATTGTACTGGGCTGGGGCCTTGTGTGGCAGCTTTGTCAATGCATCAGCAGGGTTCTCCTCGCCAGGGATATGCTTCAAGTCAACCAAACTGGCCAACTCCTTCAGCAACAAATAATCCAGGTCCCGGCTTCTGGCCAGCTGCTTGTGAACAAACTGGACCATACCCATGCTGTCTGTTAGCAACAACGTCTCCATCTGCAAGGTCCAAGGGGTAACTGAAGCCAGCTCCAGCATTAACTCCTTTATGTACAGGCTGGACTGGATCCCCTCGCATATGGCCCTGCATTCTGCCACATCTGAACTGATACAGACCCTCTTCTGCAGTCTGCTGTACCAGCTGAACAAACTTGCCCTGCTCTGATAAAAAGCAAACAGAGCAGCAGATCTCCCCCTGACCTTGGTAACCTGGCGAGCATCCATGGAACTGTCAACAAAGATCTCCAAGGTGATAGGCTGGGCAAAGTCAATCCCAGACAAAATCAGATCAGGGGTACTCTCCACCAACCGGGCTATGACTCGAGGCTTCTCATCCTCAAGCACCTCATCAGGCATTCTGCTATGGACCATCAAAGACGGACCACAGATGCTGGCAAACCAGGCCCACATGCCTCTCAACTCAGGTCCTGCAGCCTGGGTGATCTTCTCTGGCAAGGCCTTCACAATGGTCTGTTTATAATCTCCTCCAGCCTGAAGCCTGATACTCCACTCCCCGTCCCTCCTGAACAGGGTAGCCTGCATTCCACAGAACACTACAGGCTTGTTGGGCTCCTGCCACAGCTCCTTGCCCAGTGAAAACTTGCCACTGATGACAGGAATAAACTTCTTCAGCCAGGTCGTGGGGGCTAGCAAATGCAGATCATCTCCATGCAAACTAGCATACACTGGCAGACCCTCCCATTGGGCCAGCAGCAAACAGGGATCAACTGAAGACACTCTCAAGCCACACTCACTGATCAGAGCTTCCTGCAGCGTGAGTCTCCAGATGATTGGGCTCGACCTGAGTCCTTCCAGGCCCTTCAGAATAACCAGGAATTGTTGATGCAGCTCCAGCTTCCAGATGGCAGGCACCTCAACACAGTAAGGCTCATCCTGCTTCCACACCCTCCTGGCCACTTCTGGATCAGATTTTAAAAATGCCCTCTTGAAGTCCAGCAGCACTGATGACATAGCTGCTCCCCTGTTCAGCAACCCCACGTAGAGACATAGCAAAATTCTCCATGTGTCGTGTAGCATCCCTGGCGTATACAGCTCCTCTCCTGGCAGACTCCCCGTGCCGTGATACTCATTCAGGACAGGCCTGACATGGGGCACTGATACCTCATCCACAACCTTCCTCTTCAGCACAAATCTCAAAGCAAGCTTCCTTGATGCTGGGGGACGTCTGTCTGTTGGTGCAGCACACTCAAACTGCAACCACTCCTCCAATGCCTTGGAGAAGGCGAGCTTCCAAGCCTCAAACAAAGTAGGCGAGCTCATCTCTTGGACCAGCTGGTCATATGTCAAAGGAGAGTGTGCAGCAAGGCTCCTGTGAGTTATGCCAATACTGCTGGGGTGCAACACAGCTGGAATCACCAAACTGGCCGCTGGGGGCACCTCCCCTTCATCCCATTTTACACCCTTGACCGGCTTGGCCCTGCACCTGACTGGAAATGTTGTCCTGAAATTTTCTAGGGGAATCATCCCCCAGCCATCTCTTCTCAGAGCTGTAGCTCTGATAGAAATCCCAGGATTGCCCAGAAAATTCTGACCCAAAATCACAGGGCCATCATAGTCCTCTAGGACAAGGAAGGTCACATCCACACCCATGACAGGGGCAGTAACCTCTCCCAACACCCTTAGATGCGTCCTACCACTGAAATCAGACACCCAGGGGCAACTTGGTTCTCCGACCAGCAGTTCTCCTGTATGCTGAGGTCCCATGACAGAAACCTGTGCATTGGTATCTATCTCCATGGCAGCTACCTCAGGTTCATCCAACTGGACAAGCTTGGACACCTTAGGCTCCTTCTTGGCTCTTTGCAAAGCCTGTACAATATCTGATAGACGCACACCCCTAGGCCTGGTGTCGGGCCGTTCCGGAGGTGCAGCCTGTCCGCCTGCTTGCCCAACCACCGTATGTGAAGGTACCCCAGGGGCCGGGCCAGGGTCACCCTGAGGGCTCGATACAGCTGTAGCACCCTGATCAGGAAGCTCCACGTCACCCCCGCCTTGTACACCAGCGGGCACCTGGAAGAGGTCTCCTTGATTACCTCCCCGGGGACGGATCTTTGACCAGGACAGACGGTGCACTGCTTGGGAGCCATCAATGGCCACCCAGCACTTATGGCCAGCGGCTTCTACTCGGGTCACCACCCCATCATGCCAGCTGCCACGTTTCCCTGGAAAGCTTGGTTCCTTCCACACAACAACCTGTTGTCCAACGTTAGGTTCTAGGACACTCCAGCCCTTGTCTTTCTGCCTCAGCTTGAGGAACTTGGCCTCTAGCTTCTCCTTCCATGCCTGCTCAGCATCAGCTGGCAGCATCCTGGTATGCAGCATAAGAGGATTGATGGCAATGTCACCAAAGAACATGGGAGTCCTGAGGTTCAGCCTATCCTCCACAGAACGTAGCCATGCAGATGTCACAATGGCAGATGACGTCCTTGGAATCCTCTCCACCAGCAGCACAGTCTTGATCTCTTGGATGGCTCTCTCCACCACCCCTTGCTGGCCGTGGCTCTCCCTGGGTGTAATCAGCAACTCTGGAAACTCTGGCAGGTTCTCACAGCACTCAAACTGAATGTCACACTGCAACAACTCCAACCCAGGGTACCTGCTCCTTGTCAACTTCAGAGCAGCAATCAATGTAGGCTTCTCCATGTCAGGCAGGATCTCTAGGGTCTTGTACTTGGTATATCTGTCCACTGCCACCAGCAGCTTCAAACCCCTGATTCTCTGAATATCTACCTGCACATGGCCTGGCTGCAAAATAGGAGTCCTGGCATGAGACTGCTTGGGCTTTCTAGCAACTAGCCTGCACTTGCAAGCTTGAGCAACCTGTTGGCAGATGGAGTACAACTCACTTCCTCCCAGCCGTCTAGCAACTTGCAAAGACTGAGCTGCATGGCCAAACATGGTATGCAACCTTGAGGCAATGTCATACAAGAGAGAAAATCTTTTATTGTCATTATTAGCACTCAAGGTATGTACAGATCCCTTATGTACAGGAGGCACCAGGGTCGTGCCTGTCAGACTGTCTCCAGCCCTATCCTCATCCTGACCATCCTGTGCCAGTCCTGCACGGTCAGAATGCTTCTGAGATCCACCTGGGTCCACATCACCAGGTCCTACCTCAGGCTCAGCACCGCCATGGCGGGCACGTTGGCGAGTAACCACTGCAGCTACAGCTGGCATACTCTCTGTGGTAACCAAGCTTGCCCCATCGTGTCCAATAGGCTCTTTCACTAGAGCATGGGGCTGCCCCTCACTGCCGTCACTAGCAGCTACATTACACACCCCTGGGGGCACCCTCCAGGGTTCAGGGATGTGTGCAGGCTCAAGTCAATGATCAGCAGCCTTGCCCTTGCCCTTATCCTGGGATGGACCAGCCTTCTCCTTGCTGCCACCCTGAGCTGGCTTGCTCTGACCTTCCTGCCTCAGGTACGAGGGACACTCATTCCTGAAGTGACCCTTCCCCTGGCAGAAATAACATTCCACCTGACTGATGTCCCGTGAGGTCCCACTGCTGGGCCCAGCCTTGGGAGGACCACCACCCTCTTGAAGTCAAACTGGGACTGTGGATGTCCCGACTTCGGCGGGGTCCCCCGTCCAGCCCTTCTGTCACGCCCCCTCCTGGACCTTCCTCGACCCCTTGAAGAGGTCTCAGGCCCTCTCGAGGGCGCTGGGCCCCCGTGGCCCGATCCCCTCATGGACTTAACCGTAGGTTCAGCGGCCTCCTCGTCACTTTGACGAGGGCGCTTACCACCCACGTACTTGCCGCTGAAACACTCATACAACTGGTCCGTCATGGCTGCCCAGCCATGGACCACCACCCTCTTGAAGTCAAACTGGGACTGTGGATGTCCCGACTTCGGCGGGGTCCCCCGTCCAGCCCTTCTGTCACGCCCCCTCCTGGACCTTCCTCGACCCCTTGAAGAGGTCTCAGGCCCCCTCGAGGGCGCTGGGCCCCCGTGGCCCGATCCCCTCATGGACTTAACCGTAGGTTCAGCGGCCTCCTCGTCACTTTGACGAGGGCGCTTACCACCCACGTACTTGCCGCTGAAACACTCATACAACTGGTCCGTCATGGCTGCCCAGCCATGGACCTGTCGCATGTGGATGGTCACATTATCCATGGTGACCGGATCCAGCTGCAGCGACTTGAGAAAGTCGCCCATGGCCATCCGATCTGCAACGAAGAATCCCTTGGCCATGGCGTCCTCCCTCAGCTTGACGAAGTCTTCAAAGGCGTGGACCACTAGCTGCCCCTTGATGGGCTTGTAGTCCAGGTATTCTTGCTTCAGGTGGGACCCATCTATGGTCCTCTTGTCACTCAGGAACACCCTGAGTCGCGTCATAAACGCCGCCCAGGTGTCCCCCGCCGCGTGTCGCTCCCGAACAAACTTGAACAGCCGCCTCGCCGACTGCCTTATGTAGGCACTAGACGCCAGGATGCGAAGCTTGTCACCGGTGTATATCTCCGTGTACAAGTTCATGTCCTCTAACATCCTCTCAGCGTCCCGGGGCTGCCAATTGTCCTTGATGGACTGAAACTGGCCTAGCTAGCACCGCGTACCCCTCAGCCACGGTCGGTCGCTTAGGCGCCGCTTGATCTGCGGCTGGCGCGTTCTGACCGCCCTGCGATCCTTGGCTCTGATCATCTGGTACCGCAGCCTGGTCTCCCAGCGTCCATCGCGTCCACCGCGTCCATCGCGTCCATCTCGTCCATCCATCCCAGCGCCGCGCCGAGCAAAGCCCATAAGGCGCGCGTGTTGGTCAATAGCACCCTCACTCATGATGGCCTCTGTTCAGATCTGCTACAGCCAGCCAAGTGGCCAAGCAGCAATTAAAGCAATATAAGCTACTGAACAAGAAAGGAAAGTGCCAAGTGTTACCACTCAGGCAAGACCACCACGGTTGGCCCTAGGCGCGTCCTGGTTCTCCTTGTCGCTGTCGCTGTCGCTGTCGCTCACCACAATCAGCTCTGGCACCCTGCTACCCGCTGCGCCGTCGTCGACCCGCTGTCGGCCCGCGATGACAGAATCGTCACCGTTGGTATAGTAGACAGGTGACAAACCGTCGTTGGCACCCCGCGGATTGTATCTTGGCACCTCGTGGTCGCCAAGTGCCTCGTCGCCTAGCCCAGCGACGCCCACTGCTCCCACCTCAAGGTCACTATCGTAACCAAGAGGGGCAAACTCTTCCCAACGCGTCACACGAACGCGAAGGGGTTGGGGCAGTTCCTGAAAAGGAACCCTTGCTCGCTCCGGAAACCTGCCGACTCGTGCCGCACGCTGTCCTCCGGTGATGGCTTCCGCTGTCGCCCCGACCTCTGCAAGCCGCCTGTAATGCTCCGCTCCGCGTCGTTCACGCCTAACTGGCCCCGCTGCAACACCCTCGTCGCCGATGACGCCTGCGAAAGTACGTGGTGCACCCGCAACCGCTGCTACCGGCACGAACTCGTGTCGCACTGCGCCAGCTGCCTCCGCAGCCTCTCCTCGCCTCGCCGCCAACTCCGTCCGCACCCGCTCAGCTACTGCTGCAATCACCGTCTGGATGCCGACCAAACCGTGAAGCTCTTGCTCGAGGTCGTCGATGCTCCGGTGCTCCGGAATGACGATGGTTTGGACGTGCCGCAGAATTCGCTCCCAATCTTCGACCTGGTCGTCGACGAATTGCACGAAGCTGCGATTAACAGGCGGACGATCACCGGACGAGCTCCTCGCGTCGTCAACGCTGCACACCGCAACCAGCAACGACCCTCCTGGCCGCTCCGCTGAGACTGGTTGTAATTTGAGTTAACGTTCCTAGCAAACGCAATGTGAAAGGATATGGTTGCAATGCAGCAATGTGTGAATATGGTTGGAAACGGAGCTTTGTTAAAATTGGATAATGTTACAGCGCTCACACACTTGAGGCTTGTACACGTACGCGCTTGCCAAGTCAAGGCAAAACACGTGAGGCGGGCTCGCAAGAGATCTGCCCAAATGGCATTGGCCTATTGTTTATATACTTGTGCACTGTGCTTGCTAGTCCTGAGCAACCTAAGAGGTAGGCTCAGTAATAACACTCCCGGTACAGTATTCACTACCTGTACAGCGCCCAGTTCCTATACAGTAGGTCTGCCATACAGGCACAGTGACCACAGAGTACAGTCACCACAGTGATTATTGCATCTGCACCTAGAAGTCCAGGACTAAACCTGCGGTACCAACAGACCACAGGTTAAGGTTCCTATTTCCTGCGTACGACGTATTAATCCAATACCGTCGTAGGTACAGCACCTAATTCCTGTCAGCCCAGGAATTACTGTCGACCCCATATGTCGTCGGCAAATATTCACGTCCGACTTAGAAGAACAGCTGGCTCGCGCTCGCGCGCGACCGGGAAGTCGGAACGCCATAACTTTCTTGATACTTGTCGGAATGAACTCGTTCCGGTGCCGCTGGAATCGCAGAGATATGCCGAATCACACTAGAAAAGCATATGACCGGGCGGTAACACGCCCGGTAACACGAACGAACCCGGTAACGGGGCCGGTAACATGCACGGACCCATGTTACCGGCCGGTAACAGGGTCCGTTCCGGTTACGGCCGCAGTTACCGGAACGTGCCCGGTAACGTGAACGTGGCCACGTTCGGGTTACCGGGCAATAACCAGAACAAGCCCGGTAACAAGGCCTTGTTATCGGGCCGGTTCAGGTTACCGCCCGGTAACCGGAACGAGGCCACGTTCACGTTATTGCCCGGTAACAAGGCCTTGTTACCGGGCTGGCTCAGGTTACCGCCCGGTAAACGTTCAGGTTACCGGTCAGGTTATGGGGTCCGTTTACTGTACGATCCCGGTATTCGTCCCGTAGGTTACACACTACCGGTACTACAATCATGTCGTTATGTCGTTCTGAATTGCAGTCACCAGGATGTCACTTAGAATTTCACTTAGCATTTCGGTCAACCTAACCCCTAACACCCATTTACCCGGGGGAAAAAAAAATGAATGGGATTTGCAGCAAGGCTCATGCAAGACGAGTTTCATTTTCATAAAACATTTCATTATTACATGCAGGATTACATGTCATGCACAAAAATCCAACGCCCTCACAGAAAGAAGCATATCAAGTCAACATCAAATTCGTGGCTTCTCTTCGTGGCTTGAAATACTGTTTCCATGCGGTGCTTAGGACAGATCCGGGGATGTCGGCACCGCACAGAAGCTCCATCCGGGAGCAAGTGCGCCGGGGGAAGATGTTGTACATCCAGAGCTCGATATGTACGGGAAGCCGTCGTGTTGGAAACCGAGGTGTCTCCACAGAATTCCGCGCGCAGGCAGCTTGTGCCTTTACGGGGGAAGACCTGCGACACAAAAACCGTGTCCGGACAAAGCAATACGGAGAAATGGCAACGGCAGATGGAGCCGGCAAAGGCCGCTTGTAAGGAAATTGATTTTTAATGCACGAATCAATGTATAATGCATGCTACATCGCCATCGCTTGGGCGGTGAAAAGACAAGGACCAAGCACATGCACCCACCTAGCCTTCGTGCCTCCCTCCCTTGACGAGGACCAACCACATGCCCCCACCTACCCTTCGTCCATCCCGCCCTTGACGAGGCACAACCATGTGCCCCCACCTACCCTTCGTGCATCCCTCCCTTGACAAGAAACAAGCACGTGCACCTACCTAACCTTTGTGCATCCCTCCCTTGGCAAGGAACAAGCACACCCACCCACCTACTCCACATGCATCCCTCCCTTGACAAGGAACAAGCACGATCACCCTGCTACCCACTAGCATGGTAGCAAGGCAGACCTTACAATTGCATGTGATGTTTATCGGTAGAAACTGTTAGACAACTAGCAAACGAGCCAGCCGGTGAAGAGCAAGGCACGCATGCAAGGAATTTGTCGTTGCCTATGTCTACCCTTGTGTTTGTCACTGCAGCTGATGGAAAAAGAGTGCTTAGAAAGCAAGAATGCTTTAACGTTGGTAATAGCAGAGGTGGCGGCAGCAAAAACACTGCGGATGGTTTCCAGCACTAATGTGGATAGTGATAATTCATGCCACTTAACGGGACCATATAAACCACAACAAGGATAAATCGTGAGAGCAAAAGAAAGGGGAGTAAAAAATGGCCGGCTTACCTAGCAACAACAAAAAAATTGCATGAAAAACGAGATAACTCACCTTTGTCGCAGCAGTGACCATATCAGACAGCTCACAAAAACTTGTTGATCCTTGAAACTTCCTGCTTGAAGGCAGCCACCAACGGTGTGGAGTGTTCACCCCAGTCCTTCTCAACAGCCAAGGGAAAGGGAAAGAGAGAGGAGGGGTGCGGGAGGAACAAGAGAGCGGGGGTTGGGAAGGGGGAGAGAGAGGGAGAGAGAGGGAGAGAGAGGGGGAGCGAGGGGCAGCGAGGGGGAGCGAGGGGGAGCGAGGGGGGCGAGGGGAGCGAGGGGGCCGAGGGGGGCGAGGGGGGCGAGGGGAGCGAGGGGAGCGAGGGGGAGCGAGGGGCAGCGAGGGGCAGCGAGGGGGGCGAGGGGGGCGAGGGGGGCGAGGGGGGCGAGGGGGGCGAGGGGGGCGAGGGGGGCGAGGGGGGCGAGGGGGAGCGAGGGGGAGCGAGGGGGAGCGAGGGGGAGCGAGGGGGGCGAGGGGGGCGAGGGGGGCGAGGGGGGCGAGGGGGAGCGAGGGGCAGCGAGGGGCAGCGAGGGGGAGCGAGGGGGAGCGAGGGGCAGCGAGGGGCAGCGAGGGGGAGCGAGGGGGAGCGAGGGGAGCGAGGGGGAGCGAGGGGAGCGAGGGCGAGCGAGGGGGGCGAGGGGGGCGAGGGGGGCGAGGGGGCGAGGGGGGCGAGGGGGGCGAGGGGGAGTGAGGGGGAGCGAGGGGAGCGAGGGGGAGAGAGGGGAGAGAGGGGGAGAGAGGGGGAGAGAGAGGAGAGAGAGAGGGGAGAGAGAGGGGAGAGAGAGGGGGGAGAGAGGGCTACTAAAATTCACCAAGCAAGCATGCAAGGAAGCAAGGCCGGACTAACCGAGGAAGCAAGGGACTAATTAAATTCAGCAAGCAAGCAAGAGTGGCTAACCAAGGAAGCAAGGGCCTAACCAAGGAAGCAAGGGACTAATTGAATTCAGCAAGCAAGCGTACATGCGCGCAAGGAAGAGAGTGGCTAAAAAAGGAAGCAAGGGCCTAACAAAGGAATCAAGGGACTACTGAAATTCAGCAAGCAAGCAATTGCAAGCATGCAAGGAAGAGGGGCTAACAAAGGAAGCAACGGCCTAACAAAGGAATCAGGGGACTGCTTCCATTCAGCAAGTGGTCAAGCATGCAGGGAAGGAACGGCCTAACCAAGTAGGCAGGGTCATATCAAAGGAAGCAAGGCATTAATTAAACTCAGCAAGCATGCTAGGAAGAGTGGCTGACAAAGGAAGCATGGGAATAACCAAGGAAGCAAGGGACTGATTACATTCAGGAAGCACGCATGCAAGGAAGCAAGGGAATAAAGAAAGGAATTAATCAAATTCAGCAAGCGGCTATACAACGAAGCAAGGGCCTAATCAAGGAAGAAAGCAACCACGCAAAGAAGCAGGCAAGCATGCAAAGACGGAAACAAGCATGCAAGGAAGCAAGGGCTTTATCGAACTCAGCAAGCAAGCAAGCATGCAAGGAAGCAAGGAGCAAGTGAGGGACCAAGGGACTAATCAACTTTATGACACTTACCACGCAGAAGGGACAAACTCATGACCGCGGAGAAGATAACACTCCGTCCCTCCTGTTGCGATTGCAAAGGGGTGAAAGAATAGTGGTGATGTGAGGAATGAATTCCAGTGCAAAATTAGGAAAATACCTTCAGTAACAAAGCTAGTAAGTAGTAAGGTAATTAAAAGTAGGTAGCAAACTGATGACAACACGCACATACTCACGCATGGACCAACCAAGTTAGTATCTAATCAACTATGTGGCTAATGAGGAAGCACCATGAAACATTTGACTTTACTGGCTTCATCAGAACACGTCTAGATGCTTTTCCTGTGCAAAGATAGTCGCAATTGACGCTTGGGGCCTGCATGGGATTCAGGTCTGCATGGACGTGCTTTGACAACAAACGGGCATGTACACACGAAAATGCCGAAGGACGGTGCTTCATGATGGTCATCTTCATGAAATTGACCACGCATGTAAGAGGAAAAGAAATCAAGAATTCAGAGTTCATGCTATACTAAGAAACCAGCTTTTGCTCAGAATGCCGCTTTTGCGGTCTATGGGCCTTCCAATGCAACCTGCCAAGCCATTCTCATAAGTATCCTTGCTCAGCTACGCCGTTGCTCATTTTCCCAGCTCCATTCCTCTTCGATCACAGCCTGTCCATGACGGCCTTGTAGGTTTTGGATAGCTCCAGAATCTCGCTCTGCTTATTCTTCGTTACTTATGTCACTCACATGTCGTCGCTACTAGAACCGCTTCTAGTGCGGTTCTCGCTGCCACCCCTGCTGCCATGCGGTCTGCACTGCAGCTCATCGCTCCATTTACCGCTCGCGTTCTCTTGAATTGCTACCCCTGCATACTGCCGGATTCGCGAGAGGCCTCCAGGATTGGCTCCTCGTCGGTGCTGTCGTGGAAATACAACCGCGGCTGACGTCCTAGCTACCTAACAAGAGGCACTGTGTACGTAGTGGGAATCACCATCCTTAGCTCATTTGAGCAATTCTTGACAAACTGCCAGGCCGCATTGAAAAAACAACCAGAATAACATCGAATTTCTACAGGCATACTCGGTTACGGACCTACATCTAAACTGTATGTGGAAACTCTCTGAACTTCGCTGAGAGTTTTCCGTGCTGGCAATCCTTCTTTTCCCGACCTTAACAGTCCACCATTCCTGCCAGACGAATTCTGCCATGTCAACCCTATCTTGTCCCGAGCGAGCACTGTCACAAGCGCTGGCGTACTGGCCAGCGGCGATAATGTTTCCGCCCGTCGCCATTCATGCCTTTCGTCAGTTCCGTGTCCGCCGACCGCCATCCCCGCCCCTGGTCTTCTAACGTCTTTCTTTGGAGGTAACAACCCGTTCCCCAAATTTGAAATCCGCGCGGCGAAGGTTTTGTGCCAGGCATTAGTACGCGCAGTACACATCTGTGCTTCGAACCGTACATCAATGTGCCTCGTACTGAACGGTGCAACGTACGGCAAGCAAAACGGACTGGAAGGACCCGTCTAGTATCCCGTACATAGGCAACGAACGCAAGATGTTAATTAATATGCTCCAATCAATATGCTTAGCAGGGATTAATTACTGGCTATATTTGGAATAAACGTACACCTATTTACCTGGAAAATTAATATGCTCCATGACTCCCTAACGGGAGCACGAGTTTAATTAATAACGAGCTAAATTATTAATAACGAGTTTAATTATGTAATATCGAAGAGAGTCAACCATGCAGCACCGACATGTCATTTATCAAGGAGACAACCAGCGCAGGCCAGAAATCGGGAGAATCCGGACCATGGTAGCTCGAGCCTGCCGTTATCTTGTCCGCGTTGGCGAGTCCGGTTCATGATGATGAATATGAATGGAGATGGACTGAATGTGTAGCCTTACATGCGTTGAAATGATGGCTGGCTTACGTGTAGAGTAACATGAACATGCCCGGTAACCGGCAACGTACCATGAACGTGCCCGGTAACACGCCCAGTAACACGAACATGCCCGGTAACCGGCCCGGTAACACGCACTAGCCCGGTAACATGAACGTGCCCGGTAACAGGCATCGTAACATGAACGTACCCGGTAACACGCCCGGTAACACGAACATGCCCGGTAACTGGCCCGGTAACACGAACTGGCCCGGTAACATGAACATGCCCGGTAACAGGCATCGTAGCATGAACGTGCCCGGTAACACGCCCGGTAACACGAACGAACCCGGTAACCGGCCCGGTAACACGAACTGGCCCGGTAACACGAACGGACCCATGTTACCGCCCGGTAACATGAACGGACCCTTGTTACCGTCCGGTAACATGGGTCCGTTCATGTTACCGGGCATGTTACCGGGCTCGTTCGTGTTACCGGGCGTGTTACCGCCCGGTCATCTCCTTTTCTAGTGCAGGATCACGCCAATGCGCTTGGCGTTAACTTGACGAGCTTCTCGCGTCGTCAACGCTGCACGCAGCAAACAGCAACGACCCTCCTGGCCGTTCCGTCGAGACTGCTTGTAATTTGAGTTAACGTTTTTTTAAACGCAATGTATAAGGATATGGTTACAATGCAGCAATGTGTGAATGTGGTTGGAACGGAGCTTTGTTAAAATTGGATAATGTTACAGCGCTCACCCACTTGAGGCTTATACACGAGTTTGCCAAGTCAAGGCAACACACATGAGGCGGGCTCGCAAGAGATGCCCAATTGGCACTGGCCTATTCTTTATATACTTGTGCACTGTGCTTTGCTAGTCCTGAGCAGCCTAGGAGGCCTGCTCAGTAATAACACTCTCGGTACAGTATTCACTACCTGTACAGTGCCCAGCTCCTATACAGTAGGTCTGCCATACAGGTACAGCGACCACAGAGCACAGTCCACAGTGACTATTGCATCTGCACCTAGAAGTCCAGGACTAAGCCTGCGGTACCAACAGACCACAGGTTAAGGTTCCTATTTCCTGCGTACGACGTATTAATCCAATACCGTCGTAGGTTCAGCACCTAATTCCTGTCAGCCCAGGAATTACTGTCGACCCCATATGTCGTCGGCAAATATTCACGTCCGACTTAGAAGAACAGCCGGCTCGCGCTCGCGCGCGACCGGGAAGTCGGAACGCCATAACTTTCTTGATACTTGTCGGAATGAACTCGTTCCGGTGCCGCTGGAATCGCAGAGATATGCCGAATCAGGAACACGCCAATGCGGTTGGCGTTAACTCATATAGCACCCCAGTGACAGTCAGACTGTCGTACGTGGTGCAACATGGCACACACAAACCTTACTACTGGCCGGCATAGCCCAACAGTCCCCTCCCCTGATGAGGACAAGCAGCGGCTCCTTTCTCGTCGCAAGAGGTTGCACGATGTACCTCACCTGGACGGTGGACAACGACCTGACCCGGCCCCGCTCAGCAGCAGCATGCAGCAGCGATGCCACCTGTGGCCGGAATACCTCTGCCACAAGCATGCAGGACTCCCAGAAGCCCAACCAAGGTGTTCTGGCGGGGCGAGGACCTGATAATCAACCAAAAGATGTGGACGCCCCCTGCGGGCTAGAATAGCCCAAGCTCGTATTCATTGGTAGTCACTGCCGCCATGGCAGCCATGCCTAGTAGAATGTTTGCCTGGCTGTGCCACCATATACTTAGTCATGTGCACCGCTAACACACGGTACACAACCAGCCATAGCTATAGCTTAGCCCTTGTACAGCCATGCTACGTCCTGGCTATGATCAGATTACTTGCCCACGCTCCTTCTTATGATATGCTTACATGGCCCATCATGGGTCTTATTGCACCCACAGAAATTGCCGGATCATGTCCGATTGCAGCTGTGGCATGCCTCTGGCATGAAGGAGAAAGGGGGGTCTCTGCCCTTTATTATTCCTGTTGTGCACACACAGGGATAAAAAGCACTTCGGTGCTCGATCCGTGACTCCCCAACGGGAGTGACGAGTTTGATTAAGGGAGGTGCGCCACAAAACCACCCTAAAACTGAAACATGCTAATATCAACCTATATTCATTTCCACTATGCTCAGCAATGATTGGGGGCATGAAATGACATGTTTGGTGAGTTGTCCATGCACTTGTTGAGGGTACTGCCCCCATATATATTAAAAATATAATTACTTACAGCAGAGTGAAATCACTCAAACCAAAGCAAACGCCCAGCTATAAACCTATATACAGAGCCATGTCAAAGCTCTATACTACGAAGTACGATAAGACCAATGGAAACGCCTAACGGGAGGAACCTAATAGCCCTGCTGCACCGCAAAATCAGCCCGCGTACGGCGGAGCATGATGTCCGCCATGGCCCGAGTCAGCGCCACCGACAAGCGCTGTCACGCCAATATGACGTCCAGGTCCGCGCCGACCATGGGGCCCGCTGGCCCTCCAGGTCCAGCCGGTCCTCCCGGAGCCGGCAACACTCCTTGAAGAAGGCGGAGGTCAGGGGCCCCATGGCCCCAAACTCCTCCAGGACAAAGGGCACCACACGATGGTGCCCGACGTCGCCGTAGGCCAGGAGCTTGGCCCGCTCCGCCCGGTCCGCCGTGTAACCTGCCGTGAGGGAGGCCCCAGCCACGTGGCTAAGAGCCAAGGGCCGCGCCACCGAAACGTCAATAAGCAGATGCCGGCCACCCCCCTCAAAGTCCAGCACCACGATGTCAGGCCGGTGGTTGGGGGAATAGAAGGCAGCGCCATCCGCATCCTCGGACCGGATGTTCGCGTGGGGGAAAACCGACCGAATCATGGCGAGCACCACCGTCAGGAGGACAGTGTGCAAATACAAATACCAATTCTGATTCTGTTGGCCCCCCATGCAGGCAAGGTAGTGAGTCCCCGTGGGATCCAGCGGCTGCCCACAGCTACCACAAGGCCGCCCGGCCGGAACAAGAGGCTGCGGGGCAAATAGCTGGTGCCGGAGCGCCACCGAGTAGTGGCTGGGAGCCAAGGCGAATGGGGGGGCCATGGGAAGAGCACGAAGGTACGCCGAGCCCACACTCCGCAAGGAAAGCGAGAACAGCCACGCACGTCCCTGGGCGTTGAGGTCCGCGAAAAGAGCAATCCAATCAGCCGTGTGCAGAATACCCGCGTAGGTTTTCTGGTGTTTATCGATGACGCGAGCAGGGAATGCGGCGGGAGATTGAACGGAGGCGACCGAGGGAGTGCCGCGAGGGAGGTGGCGCTGTACCGCCTGAGCGGCACGGACGGGAGAACAGGCCTGCTGGATCTCAGCATAGGCCTCCTGGATGGCGGTGACGAAGGGCAAAGGGCTGCTGGGGTCCAGGAGGTCAGGCGCTGCCGTTGCCAAAAGGGGCAGGAGCCGGCAGCTTTCCGCCCACGACTGAGCGACGGAGCCCAAAAAGGCTGCTGGGGCCAGCCGGGCGGCACGAGTCAGACCGCAGCCACCCATCCGTGCAGGCAGGGAGGCAATGCGAATAGCATGTGGCGGGAGGTCGGGGCCCGGGACCAGCTGCGCCAAGGCCGACTGGATGCGTTCGTCGTGGCCCTCGGCGGCCAGCCGGACCTGAGACGGAAGAGCGCCCCGGAGCCAGTGAACGACGCGAGGGTGAGCGCAAAACCACAGAAGCAGACCCTTGGTCTGCGAATCATGAAGGCGCGCAATCAAGGGCAGTACCTCAGTGCGTGCCTCGAGGGCGGCCCGCAGAGCATCGATGACAAACGCGGGGTCGCCAACCGGAACGCCGAGGACATCCAACCCATGGAGGCGCTCGTCCCGGCCCAAGAGCTGGGGCGGAAAGCCGGAGCAATCACCTTGGGGCGAGTACACCGCGCACTTGGCAAGGGTCAACTGGAGGTTGATGTCGGCCACCGCGGTCTGCAGTGCCAGCAGAGCCGCGGTGGTGTCCGGCACAGGGCCCAGAAGGTAGATATCATCCAAGTAGGCCTGAATAGCGACCGCCGGGTGGGCAGCATGGACCGCTTGGAGGCAACCCTGGAGGGGGGCGGCAAAGTACAGGGGTCCCAGGGGGTCCCCTTGCTGGGTGCCCGACCGCGACAGCAGGCCGCCGCGAGTGCCGTCCTCCATGATGTGAACCAGTTGGCCGGGCTGGCCGTAGCACACGGCTGTCCAAGCGTACAAGTCCTCGAAGGACTCCATGACGGCCGCAAACATGCTGGCGCGGGACAGACTGTTGAACGCGTTGTGGCAGTCGACCTTGACGACAGCGTGGGTGGGGTGGGCCTCGAGGTAGGCCTGCACCGAATGGATGAGGATATCCGCCCCGCCTGGAGTCGTCACCCCCAGCTGGGCCGCCACCGAGGTCTCACCCGCTGCGAGGGGCGGGCAGAAAAAGGCACGGAGCTCGGGCGCCTTTTGGCGGCAGATCACTTTGCCCACGAGCTTGCGGAGCACCTCACCGCAGGCGATCGGGCGCACCTTGCCCTCGGGGGGGGCAAGACACCCTTGAGCAGAGCGAGGAGGCGAGCGCCCGCTAACCACTCGCGCGCAGCGGGAGGAACGCGACCAGCCGCCAGGTCAATGAGGGTGTCAAAGAGAATGTCCTCGCCCCCATGCCCCACCAGGACCTCCAAGTGCTCGTAGCGCCAGCCCGACGGCCCGGTAGAGGAAGCCCGCGGGACCTCACGCATCACCTCCAGGAAGCAGTCGCGGTCCAGCCGGAGGGGGGCCGGCAGGGGGTCCGGCACGGGCAGCTGGAATCCGGGCTCCGCAGGGTGAAGAGCCTCCAAGGCCGCCAGGGTAGCCGCATTGGCGGGGGCGAGCTTGGCCATTTCCAAGCGGGTCATGGCCCGGCTGAGCTGCCCCTCGCGGACGAGGCGGATGACGTCGGCGGCCACCCGCTCGAAGTTGACCTCCCCCGACAGCCGGGCCGTGCGCGGGGGCGGCACGCCAAACAGCCCCTCCCAGTCCCCCTGCAGAAAGCGTCGGCAACGGGCAATAACCGCACCCTGGAGGCCGCGCACACCACGCCCGAGAGGGGTGAGGAGCAGGCGGGGGGTCACCATGTGCAGTTTAAAGCCCAGCGGGTCGTCCGGAGCGGCGTGCATGCGCCGGAGAGAAACGATTGCACATTGCGCGAAAAGGCTACGCGCGCGGTGGGGGAGGTCGGTCAGGGTAGACGTCGGGTTGATGGCGCATGCATCCCAGGGACCGTGTCAAGCCAACGCCAACTGGCCGAGTAGTCGGGCGGCGGGGGCTGGGAGCCGGGGGAGCCGAGGCGGGAGGGGGGGAGGGGGCCGGGACTGCTGGCCGGTTGAGGGGCCGTTGAGCAACACAGGCGCGCGCGTGCTGAGCGCGCCCGTGAATGGAGTACACCCGCTGGCAGTGAGCTTCCGGGCACCGGTAACAGCTCATGGCCTGCAGATCCGCCGCGCCGAGATCGGGGTGCACAGCGCGAAGGTGCTGGCAGAGGAGGTTACGGTTGTGGAACACACCCGCACACGGGGACCCCGTGGGAAGCAGCACGGCACACCGGTGAAGGCCGTCGGCGGGCGCTGAGTGGCGGGGAGCGGCGCCAGCAAAGGCAGGACGTGGGGCCTGCGGCGTCTCCCCAGCCGGGCCGGCAGGCGCGCGCACCACGACCCGACCAGCGCCCGGCAGGCCCGCCGGGGCCACGGAGGAGGCAGTGCCCACCGGGGAGACCCCCAGCGGAGGGGGATCGAGAACGCCGGCGCCCCTCCCAGGGGGACTCGCCAGCGCGCCCGCGACCACCCCAGGCCCCGGCAACGAGGCCGGGGGCGGAGGCCGAGGGGTCGGGGAGGCAGCTGGCCCCGGGGCCCGGTGGGGACCCGGCAGGGGACCCAGCGAGACCGGGGGCGGGCCGAGAGGAAGCGCAGTCCCAGGGGGCGGCACAACAGCCCGGCACAACGGGCAGCGCGGCACGGAGTGGAGCAAGCTGCGCGCGATGCACGCTTGATGGAATGTGTGGCCGCACGCGGGCAGGCGACACAAGCCATCCCCCGGCCGGAAGGGCTCAAGGCAGATGGCACAGGAGCCCGACTCGGGGTCGTCCCCCTCCAGAAGGGACCGGACATGAGGGGGGGCGGGTCCCAGCCGGCCTCCCAGCAACCCGGGAGGCGGCAATCTGGGCGCGCGAGAGGATGCCGACCGGTTGGTCAGCCGCGGGGTGCCATTCGTGCGGGATGCCTGCCAACTCCAGGATGTCGTGGAGGAAGGCAGAAACAGGCGTCCCCGCGGTTAGGGGCTGGGCGCGCCCGGCCGAGTCCACCAAGATGGCCTGGCCGCCCTGAACCGCGATGGGGGCCCCGAACTCCACACGCAGCATGGCGGCCTGCGCCAGGCTGAGGGAGGTGATGAGAAAGCCCCCACTGGCAACCGGGCCGGGAGGCGGGGCCTGGGCGTCCAAGAAGAGGCGAAGCTGCCGCGGGGACATGAGGCCCAGGTCGGCGCCGCCCGCGAGGTAGGCCGCCCGCACCGAGACCTGTGCGTCTCGAGCCACCGCCGTGACGAACTCGACCACCGCCTGACCCACCCGCTCGTCCAGGGAAAGCAGCTCTTCCTGCCGGGCGGCCGGGAGATGCCACGGCAGCCGGCAGCCGGCGTGATATCCTTCCAAGACATACCCCCAAAGAGTCGAGGCCGTCACCGGGGGGCGGCGGAAAGAAATGTCGCCCGCACCTGCGCAACTAGGGCCAGGAAGGCCGGGGGCCTAGGGAGCGAGGGGAAGGCGGCCTGGAGCCCGACCGCGTCCAGCAACAAAGGGCAGTACGCCCAAGAAAAGGTGGCGCGGCCCACCACGCCGACAATGTGCGAGGGCGGCCACGAGGTGAACGCGTGGGCCCGGGGGCCGCCGTCCCACGCGGCAAGGACGGGGGTGGCGGCTGGGTGGCCAACCGCGGCCGGGGGAAGGGAGGCCAGAGCGTCGGGGAGCGAGGGGCCGGGGGCGGGCGCCGGGGTCGCCAGGCCCGCCGGGGAGTCGGCCGGGCTCAGCCCAGGCGACAGCGCCGCGCCCCCGTCGGCGGGGCCAGGCGACGGGTGGGGCCCCGGGGCCGAGGGCGCCAGGGCCCGAGCAACGGCGGCCCCATCGGGCAGGCCACGGCCCGCCCCGAGGGCCTCGGCAGGGGGGCACACGGGGCAGGGGGCCGGAGCACCCAGCGGGGAGGGCAGCCCGGGGGCCCGCCGGGGGGGACAGCGCGGGCACGTCCAGGAGCCCGGCGGGACCCGGTAGAGCCGGGGAGTAAGACACTGCAAGTGCCACCCGGAATTGCAAGCATCACAAACTAACATGTGGTGCCCGCGGTGCCCGCTCCGGCAGACCTCGCAGACCAAGGAGGGGGAGACCGGGGCGCCCGAGCCCCCCGCAGCCGGGTCGCCCACCTCCGCAAGAAGGGCCGCAAGCCGAGAGGACCGCCGAGGCGCCAACCGGGGAGCGGGGGAGCCGTTGGGCGAAGGGGGTCGTGGGTCGTCCATGAACAATCAGGGCAGGCGTGGCAGCCACCGAGGGGGGGGGCGGGGGGTGTGGGGGGCGGAGCCCCCCACGCGGGGGTTTGGGGGGCGGCAGCCCCCCAACGCGCGCTGCGGTCCGGCACTTTGAAGCCCGCCGGTGCTATAATTCCTATCGTCCACGCATGTTTTCCCCTGCCTCAAACCGCACGTTGCATTTAAATCTGGAGCCCAAAATTCACTGAAAACGTGTGCCAGCCGGTAGCAAACTGGGCCAAGCTGCCACGGAATGGTGGTACCGCCTGCCGTCCGGCACTTTGAAGCCCGCCGGTGCTATAATTCCTATCGTCCACGCATGTTTTCCCCTGCCTCAAACCGCACGTTGCATTTAAATCTGGAGCCCAAAATTCACTGAAAACGTGTGCCAGCCGGTAGCAAACTGGGCCAAGCTGCCACGGAATGGTGGTACCGCCTGCCGTCCGGCACTTTGAAGCCCGCCGGTGCTATAATTCCTATCGTCCACGCATGTTTTCCCCTGCCTCAAACCGCACGTTGCATTTAAATCTGGAGCCCAAAATTCACTGAAAACGTGTGCCAGCCGGTAGCAAACTGGGCCAAGCTGCCACGGAATGGTGGTACCGCCTGCCGTCCGGCACTTTGAAGCCCGCCGGTGCTATAATTCCTATCGTCCACGCATGTTTTCCCCTGCCTCAAACCGCACGTTGCATTTAAATCTGGAGCCCAAAATTCACTGAAAACGTGTGCCAGCCGGTAGCAAACTGGGCCAAGCTGCCACGGAATGGTGGTACCGCCTGCCGTCCGGCACTTTGAAGCCCGCCGGTGCTATAATTCCTATCGTCCACGCATGTTTTCCCCTGCCTCAAACCGCACGTTGCATTTAAATCTGGAGCCCAAAATTCACTGAAAACGTGTGCCAGCCGGTAGCAAACTGGGCCAAGCTGCCACGGAATGGTGGTACCGCCTGCCGTCCGGCACTTTGAAGCCCGCCGGTGCTATAATTCCTATCGTCCACGCATGTTTTCCCCTGCCTCAAACCGCACGTTGCATTTAAATCTGGAGCCCAAAATTCACTGAAAACGTGTGCCAGCCGGTAGCAAACTGGGCCAAGCTGCCACGGAATGGTGGTACCGCCTGCCGTCCGGCACTTTGAAGCCCGCCGGTGCTATAATTCCTATCGTCCACGCATGTTTTCCCCTGCCTCAAACCGCACGTTGCACCGGCCCCCATATATACGCCAATAATGCGCTATAAATAGCAAAAGACGCTAATTAGGACTAGGTATGCCCCAGCCAATCCACACATCCGTTTGGGACAGCGAGATATACCCATGTAGAATCGTTCATGGCCAAAACATTGGGCTACTCACAAGTAGCATCTGAGGTGTATTGTGAGAATAATTAATTTTCCCCCAGAAAAGCACCTTTTTTTCCGGACATTGCATAAAAGTGACATGAAATCATGGAATTAGAGGCCACAAAGATATAGAAAATTCAAAAATTGATCGACAAATTAACGCTCGCCAAGTTACAGGTCAATCTGATTAGCGGCCGTCTGCAAGTAATTAACTGAGGCAGGTTGCTACCTGGTCGCTCGCTGTACTAGCCACTGTCACTGTCACTGCCATTGTCACAGTCCTCTCCACAGCAAACTGGGCAGAACCAGGCCCCTTTGGGCACGCTAGGCAGCAGGGGGATCGTGCAGCTCAGATGGAGGCCTCCTTCGCACCCGGATGAGCTGCACAGCAGGAAGGGGTCATCGTCGGGTGCGTCAGTTTAGAGCAGCGCAAGCAAGGAATGTGGGCAGTGTCACACTCGATCATCCTCATCACCCTCCCCCCCAGTGGCAGCCCCCACCCCCCCATAGAACACCGCCTTGCTGTATGGGTGCTGGCCACGCTGCTTGTCCTTCTTGGCATCATCCCAGTGGTGGCCACGCTTTGTGCTCTTGGCCTTTGCAGCCCCGGCCTTGAACTCTAGCGTCCGTTTCACCACCTGCTGGCGCTCCCTCTTTTTCCTCATCCATGACAGCTCTGCAAGGGCAGCGGGGGAGGTGTCTACACCCATAAGCAAACAGCTAGGCACCTCATCTGCCCTTACCTGCCCTCGGCATGGCCAACCTTGCAAGCGCAAGCACAGCAACACGATCGCTAGGCATACATGCCAAGAGAGCATACACTATACTCAACCCAACCAAGGTTACCTTGTAAACTTCATGATTAGAGCTCGGCAAATCTATGACCAAAAGCACATATAAATAACTCTTACACACTGCAATGATGACACATGCTCAAGGTTGGGGGTCACTGTGACACGCACTGATGAGTTTCCTAGACGACCACCTGACAGGCGCTAAGGACCACTCAGTAACCATGCAAGTATAAACACAATTACACTTTACATGCCATCCAACATGCATCAAATACATGCTGAATATGTTACGTAAGTACACAGGGGTGGCCACACACCTCATACCCCTTAACCGTACCTCGAGCATGGCCAGACTTAGAAGCATGTGAATAGCAATAATGATGATACACTAAAATGACTTACCAGCATTTTCTATGTTTCTCCCAGGTTAGAGTGTAAGGTTTATGCCAACCAAGCTAACCAAAACAGCAACAACTCCTGAACTGCCCTACCTGAGATGGGCAACAAACTGGAACTATGGTGGAGGGCCAGGAACCAAGGAGATCATGGCATACAAAGCTTGCATGCAGTCAACCATGTCAACCATGGTTGGCTCAGCACATTGCAGTCTTTTCACATTATGATATCAAGGGAAAGCTCGAATAAACCAATGGTGGTAGCTATCTACATGCAGTCACACAAATGCAATATCTCCAACATGATCGTCAATAAAACACTTCCTCCCCTGCACGATAAAATGGAAAGAAACCATTGGCGGCCCTCCAGCGCATGAGCGCTGTGATGCCGCTGCGAAGAGAGGGTGCGTCACTCTCACACAACCAGAAGCGTCCATACGCACAACAACAACATCCTTGCCTGAACACGTTTTATGAAATGCCTTAACCTTCCTGAAGAGCTACTATAGGCTGCGACTGAAGCGGCCCTGATCACGACATCAACGAAAACAATCTAAAGCTACCAGGTATTCGACAACACAACGGCAAGCGACGGCGAGCTAGCTGGCGGAAACTGCCCAAAAAGAACGCAAAAAAACTCGAACGATGAGGTCATAGAAGGAAGCACTGATAGCAGATAACATGCGCGACAAATCTGTACCTCGCCCTCGTAAATCCCTCGCCCAGGCGCGCAACAACAGCCGTTATTCCATGGACAGGTCAGACACGCACTGCGCAGGTCTGAACAATTTCTTACCGATAAAGGCCGAAAATCTGGCAAAAAGCACCAGCTCGGTTTCGAATTCGATGCAACCGATATTGACGCCTGCTTCACGTACGGTCAGAACAACCCCCAAAACTGCGAATTCACTGCCGCTATCACGAATTCTATTTTATTCCGCGCGACCAAAAAATGTAGTTTACCCCCCATGCCGATGGCAGTAAAAGAAAGCAGCGATATTGTAAACCAGCTATACTTGCCGCCACAACCCAACATCATTAAATCATCGTCTTCAACATTCGAGCATTTTTTTTGCATTTCTCTAGCCCTACATTGCTAGTTTCGCCTAAACGCAGTCGCCATGGCCACTTCCGCAAGGGGTGCGCGCACCGTGCACCCACTTTTCACTTGACGGCGGTACCCGCGAATTTTTGGCGCCAAAAAAAATTCGGCCGGCGCACATCCCCTTAATTAGTTAATTAATTAATTATTAGCCTGGGCAACACTGCTTGTGGACACAGGAATAATAGGAATTTTTGTGGTCAAGTTCGTGTCACAGGCAAGCTTGTGATGAGGGTCAACTTGATCGTGAAAAACGCTTCTTATATGCAAGGGTCACTGTAGAAGTTTGAGGGCGAGCTTCACTTGCAGCGACCTCCGTGCTCGTCACTCGGCGTATGCTTGTCGACTATACAAGTAGGGTACATGCCTGCATTCATGACCTTAAGGGAAGAAGTCCGGTGTACACGTCCTATTCCACGGACCATGAATGAACCTCACATCGAACTGTCCGACGCCGATGATGTGATTGATGTCGATTATGCATGGGCTAGTAATTTCGCTCCTTCGCCAATGATTTGGGCCGAGGAGTTCTATCAACTGAAGGCGCCAACCAGTGCAGCATAGCACTGAGGACGAAATATTTCCGGCCAGACCGGCTCGTGCGCCTGCCGAGTGGGAACGTCTCTGGCACTGGAGGGGCGACATGCCCTGGCCAAATTCCCCGGGACCGCGGTGGCGCTACGGGTACCTCGGAACCGCGGGCCGAGGGGTGCTCCAGGAGTTCTGGCAAAAGATGCGTGGAAGTCTTCTGCCGCTCGGCTCACAGGTGCCGCAACATTTGTTGACCAGCGATAACCAATCGCTAGTCGCTGGCAACCTAAGTGTATGCGCGAATGGTCATCGCTGGCTAGTTATGTGTTAATTAATGCGGAGTACGTTGCAGACGTTTCGCAATACAAATGCATTATAATTTATTTGACTTACTTGATTTTCATTTTATGTTATTTGACTGCAGCGGGCGCGTTCATTCAGTATAATTATATTGCCTAGTACCTACATACATGGTAAGCCAACCCTAATTTCAATGCACAAAGCTACACATTTCCATCAACATTCATCTTCATCATCCTGAACGACTCGAACACGCGGACATGAAGATAACGGCAGGCTCGAGCTACCATGGTCCGCGGGATTCTCCCGATTTCTGGCCTGCGCTGGTTATCTCCTTGATGATACTTGTTGGACATGGTACCTGGTAAATATACTCCGGCAGCCGTCCGGCCCTCGCCGCTATCAGTCTATAGACTCTCCGTCCTAGACTCTCTCTGCTGCAGTGCTGCCCATGTGCAGCGTGGGATGATCCAAGTCATCCAACAGACTGACTGTCTGACATGGTATTCATGACATGGTATAATCACTGAAATGTTTAATAAGCCTTTCACTTTTTTCCGGGTAAATGGGTATTTTTTCTTAACCAATGAGAATATCGTTAGGTTAAGAGGTAGCACGTACCGACCAGCTGGTTACCCACTGAGGGTAGTGTGATAGGTGAAAGGGTTAGAAAGGAGCATTATGTGACCAGGGGACTAGCCAAGTGACGCGCGTAAGGTCACCGTGAGGAATGCAAGTAAACACCCCATGCGTCCCAGGAGAGCATGGAAGCCTTTCACTTTAGAGTAACTAGAGTAACTAGACCATTACGAGTATAAACTAATCAAATAGCTCAAATTGCGCGGGGAAATTCCAGAGTCATCAGTCCCATCGAAGTAGTCAACTAACTGACTGACGTCGTACGTACGGAGCGATTCCAGAGCAGGACAGACTGACGACGTGCACCGAGCATAAATTTATTGGGCGACAGCTGCCGGCTGTCAGCTGAAGCCAGAGCATCCACATTATTTTGACATAGAGGGCGAGATAAGTCATGGTGGCCTTAACCCATTAACCTTCTTTTGTGTACAGTGGGTCTTCGGCTTATTTGGCAGGTGGTACGTCGTACGAGGGAGTCAACTTTAAAAACGTGCAAGCCGATACGTTCGTGCGACAGTTTGTGGCGTTCGTCGTTTCTCACGCATGCTCTCATGATTGAGTTCAAGGGCGCCATTGTGCTAATTGTCGTCGTAATGAGCTGTCACCCCACGTTGTTACCATCTTGAAATTGTCGATGCGTCAGCGACTCCCGAGTATATGGGTAAATTTTCTTGTGCTAACGCTGGGAATGCTTGCGTGCTCAGAATGCGCAATCGATTCCAGCACACCTAGCAGCATTGGTCGCCGAAACCCGCTATCTCGGGGGGTGCGCCAGGAGTTCGAAAAAGAATTATTTTCGCGCAGCAAAGCTAATGAAAATCTTCTGCGTCAGCAACATGTGCCTCCAGCTCCCAAGCCGCTGCCCGCCCGGCAGCGGCCCGCCCGGCAGCGGCCCGCCCGGACGGAGCAATTCATAGTTGGAAATCCCGTGGCTTCGAACTGTCAAAAGACGTCCGCTTGGGATTGCGCTTACCAGTGCCAGCAGCACATCATGAGCGAGTTGCATCCCTGCAGCATGACCGGTGAGAACGCATCCGCCCCCCATCAACCCTGGAAGCATTTCTCGGCGGCGAGGATCGAGCGCCCGTACAGCGCCGTCACCAACAAGGTCCTGTGCTTCACCGCCGTCGCGTTCATCCCCAAGACGATCGACAACATCATGGCCAACATTCTCAGCTCGGAGCACTACTGCGACTGGGCGCTCATATCTTATTCTGGCGAGGGCTCCGCCTGGGCGTACTACATCAAGGACTACTCGGCACCTGGGCACCCCCGTATGGCCGACCGTGTACGCATCATTGCCGACCTGCGAGCGCCGGACCTCTTCCTCCCGTACGAGTGCGGGGCGCCGTTCTCCCGCAGGGACAAGCTGCGTGGGTGGAAGCAGTTGATCGACGACTACGGGCCCATCCTGGACCAGTACGCGATGATTCACCTACTGGACGACGACATGGTGCTGGCGAGCTTTGACATGGAGGTATTCATGGACGACGTCGTGTGCGGGATACCCCTGGGCCCCCCCATGATCTCCCAGCCCACCACGCGCACGCAGAAGATCTACTTCCCGTACCTCCGCAGCAACTACTGGGATGTCAAGCACGAGGTGCCCCGGTTCGTGGAGACCGCGTTCGTGGAGTTCCAGGCACCGATTCTCACGATCCCGTTTTTCCGTTGGCTCATGGACCGCGTGTACCTCCCCCAGACGCATCTCCTGTGGGACGCGGATATCGGGCTGGACCATGTCTGGTGCAACGCGGCGCGGCACTACCTGGTCAAGGTCATGAAAGTTCCTGTGGCGGACCTGGATGCCGGGTACGCGCTCGGCTGCGCGCTCTACCCGCGCACGGCGATGGCCTCCAAAGATTTCCAGACCCTGGGGGACACGCAGTGCAACGGGTACTACCCGAGGGCGAAAGTCATCACGGCGGCGTACCGGGCCGCGTACCCGTTCTGGTATTTCGGGGTGCACGACAGGGCTTCCACGGACGAACGCGTGCTGAAGCGGCGATACTTGGCCCACGTGCCGTTTCCCGACAGGCCCACATGTACTTGGAGGGAGGTCCTGTACACGGCGGCATGATCAATTACCACCGCATTTTGCCTTACATAATTATTAGCATCAACGCCAGCAAATTATTCTTTCGTGCCTCCTAGTTACGGTAGCGTGCTAAACTAATGGAGGGTACATCGTGTTGTTTGTTTAGTTTTTTGGGTCAGCGATGACTGCCCCTCGGAACCTGGTCGGCCGATGGGCAGGAGAATGTTCTGCTGATCAATGTCCTTAGCCTATTCTGTCAGATGTCTGTCCAGGATCTTTTTTCTGTCAGAAAGTGGAGCTCTAGGGTGTACCCGGATAGAGGGGATGGGGACACGAGAGTGATGAGACTAGTTAGCTTATTAATTCAGCAGGGATGTATCAATGAGACAATCCCCAATGGGACTGCGTGACCGATTCAAGTTAATTTATTAATGAGCCAAAGAACTAGCCTTGTGGTACGATTTCACTATCTTCGGTTGTCTCAATAATTAAATAAATATAATTAATGAGACAACCAGAGTTAATCGCCCATGTACCGCCCAGATCAAATTAAACGAAAATGGCTGACGGCGGTATGGCTGCCGGCGGAGCTCAGATCTTTTGCGCCTGAGCCCCAAATTCGGTCAGACCACCTGCATTTGATGCGCATTTTTAAGACGCACTCGCTCGTATAATCGGTTACGGCTGACACACAGTATCGAAAAAGTTACGCACGTGACAAGCAGCTATGATGACTCCAAAAGCCAAACGAGGTTTAGAAAAGGAGCTTTCCGGCTCCCAGCCCAACCCTCTCGCCATCGTCCTTTCCCAGCCTCCTGGGCCCACAAACCGGCCATCGCTAGCAAACCCATCCCCAATTAAGCGCCTCACCAGAGCCCAAGAAACCCTGCCACGATCGCAAATGGAGTCATTACCTCCCAAGCGACACATCATTTTCTTTCAAGTTCAATGGCTGGCCCTGACGAAGGAAGAATGCGCCGAAATCATCAGGTCCTTAGACCAGGAACGCAAGCTCTTGGGGCCCAACGGGCCGTTCCCGCCGCCCACGTGGAGGCGTTCATCGCCAGGCCAGACCACCGCCTCGCTATCCTGTGCAGCTTCTTCCAGGTAACTGTTCCCGACATCGTCCGGTCGCTAAGCTCCGCAACCCACCCCGGCCTGCGCAGCCGGCAGCCACGTCGGCTCCCTCCCTCTGCAAGGATGATATGCGAGCAGTGCTGGAGGAGCACGTGGCCTGCATGGCCGTTGGCCGAGAAGCTGACCTCGCTAAACACGATGCTCAACACGGTGGAGGCCCGGGTCTCCAATGTGGAAACCAAGGTCGTCCACAAGCTCCGCCCTCAGTCACGGCGCTGCACACCGCGGCGCAGGCATCTGAGACGCACGCTGCACTTGTCTCTCGCCTAAAACCAGGTGTCCAGAGGGCAAGTGCGGCGTGCTCATGAAGAAGCTGGCTGGAAGCCATCACCGCCCACACCGAGGCCCTGGCCACACAGGTCCCAAAGATAGCGGAGCAGACGCCGGGCCACCATCACATCCCAGCCACCCCGGCAGGATGCTGGCGACCTCCCGCCCCTCTCCTATGCGGACCTGCTGCGGACTGAGCGACCGCCTCCACCACTGACGCCATCGCTACGAAACTCCAGGGGCTTGAAGACCTTCGCGAGGCACAACAACCGGGGAGGCCACCGACCCGGCGCCCGCCGCGACTGCCGGGTGGTGCTGCGTCGCTTCCCCCAGAAGCCTGGTGTCAGAGATCGACGTCAACCACACAAGTGCCAACGAGCTCAAGGACCAGCTCGGCTTACCCTCATGGGCCTGGTAGGTGAGGTAGATCGAACTGCGTGGGTGCCACCGCCTTCCCCACTCACGCCGGGGACAAGGCGGCTCCCTCACTGGTCAGTCGACGAGGATCCTGCTCACCTTCCCCTCCCGTGAGGCCGACAAGTGAGCGGTTCCTTTCTCGTCGCAAGAGGTTGCACGACCTCACATGGACGCGCTGGACAACGACCTGACCCCCGCTCAGCAGCAGCAGCGACGCCACCTGTGGCCGTAATACCTCCGCCACAAGCAGGACCCCCAGAAGCCCAAGGTGTTCTGGAGGGGCGGGGACCGGCTGATGATCAACCACAAGATGTGGACGCCCCCTGCGGGCTAGAATAGCCTAGCTTGTATCCATTGGTAGTCATGCTGCCGCCATGGCAGCCATGCCTAGAATGTTTGCCTAGCTGTGCCACCACTACCCATGCGCAGTCACGTGCACCGCTAACACACAGTACACAACAGCCATAGCTTTAGCTTAGTCCTTGTACAGCCGTGCTACGTCCTGCATGGCTATGATCAGATTACTTGCCCACGTGCTCCTTGTTATGACTCATGCATGCTCACATGGGTCTTATTGCACCCACAGATCTTGCCGCCTGCCGGATCGTTTAGCGTGTCCGATTGCAGCTGTGGCATGCCTCTTGCATGAAGGAGAAACTTAGGGCCGGGGTCAGTCTGCCCTTTCTTCCTGTTGTGCACAGTGCACACACAGGGATTAAAAGCACTTCGGTGCTCCGTGACTCCCCGACGGGAGCACGAGTTTATTTAATTAATTAATTAATTAATATAATTAATTGGCTGTCTCATGGATATCAACGGACTCACGGACACACTGGCAGCTATAAGCTAGACGGCAGTACAGGATGCTCCGACAGGTCCTGAATGTAGGGTTTTCCACACATAGGTCATTAGAGTCTTTGTATCAGGGTATGCCTTGTATTTCGGACGAGATTAGGCAGCGTAGGATAGCATTTGTAGGACATCTTGCTCACCGACCAGCCAGGTCGACACCGCCCTTGGTCTGGCCGGCCCGGCCGGCCCCCAGAGGCTTGGCCAACCAGGGCGGCACATTTTGACCTGGCCTGGCCGCAAGGACATTCCCAGGAAGCTAGGTACGTAAACCTGCCAATAAGTGATGAACTACACCCAGATGTTGCTGGCCGACCTAGTGGTCCCAGCTCATGCAGTTTGAACACCGCATCCACTCCCTCTCCCTTCTTTGGACTGCCATTAATTAATGAATAAGCACGTGACTGCGTCACGTGGGTGCCAATACAGAGTAAAGGAACCTTCAACCCTATATACACAGCGAGAAGGAGGGAGGGCGCCCTAGCTTCTCTCACTGCCGCAAGTGGGCAGGCCACAGAGCGCTCTCTCCACGTACGGCATGGTGCATCATGCCGGGGCGCAACACTGTGGGTGCAATACAACCAGTGCAATACCATAGGTAGGCGGTGGAAGAAGATTGTCAAGGCGCACACGCCAGCCCCTGTGGGCAAGCCGCCTCCCCCCAAGAGGAGGAGCCGTTTTGATGAGTAACGTAGATAGGTTTTTCTAGACTAGAATTAGGTTAGTTCGATTACGCGGCTTCCTCCACACCACCCATCCAACCTGGAATATGTGCTACATGATCTCCCAACGGAGACATGTTATAATTTAATTTAATTTTTTAATAGGCTGACGCATAGCTTATGCACTACAAATGTGAGGTGCATGGGCTCAAGACGCCGGCTAATTCAAGTATTGATGGCCATGCACTAGGTGCCAGAGCTAATTGAAGGTACTATAACGCTGTGCACTAATATCGTTTCAAGTGCTGTAATGCCTACTAAGCTATCCCATCGTCGATTGCCCCCATCTAGACAACTAGCTGGAGTGCTCTATCCCGGGGAAGCCCGGGGCCGGGGCTTCCACAGTTTCTTGTTGACATAGAGGTCCCCGCCCCGCCAGTACACTTGGGGCTTCTCGGGGTTGGTCTTGTGGCGGATGTAGTCGGGCCACTGATCGCGGCGTTGCTGCTGCTGGGCTGGCGTCAGGTCGTCGTCAAGCGACCAGGAGGTGTCCACCAGCTTCTTGCGGCGAGAGAGGAACCGAACTCGGGCTGTGATGTCGCTGAAGGTGAGGACCACTGGAGGGGGCCCAGCCTTGGCCCGTGGATGGGGCAGGCGGTAGGCGCCCTGCAGTGCCGCACCTGGCAGCTGCATGCACGCCAAGAGCTGTTTCTTCAGCTCGTCGAGAAGAGATTCTGGGGTCTCCTCCGGCGGCATGTCGAAGCGCCTGAGGATGACCCGGCAGCGGCGACGGTCGCGGTCAGCGGCCTCGCGGCGCGTGTCTTCCAGCTCCTGGAGCTTGGTGGTGATGGCGGTCGTGGTAGAGGATGCCTGGCTCTTGAGCAGGTCCGCCCAGGAGGCGCGAGTCGAGGGGTCATCAGTCGCTAGCCCTACCAGCAGGTTGGGTGGCGATCATTGGTGGCCGTTCGCTCGGCGACTCTCGGGGACCTGCGTGGCCAGGGCGTCTACCTTGGTAGCAACTGCCTCAAGTTTCACGGTGCCTTGGCCGACTCGGCCTTCCACCTGGACTGCCATGCAGAACAAGAAGCGGTGGCAGAAGATTGTCCAGGCTCACACGCCAGCCCCTGTGGGCAAGCCATTCCCCCCCAATTAAGAGGAAGGGGCGTTTTGCTGAGTAGTGCATGTAGTTAGGATTTTCTATACTAGATAGCTTAGAGGTAGGATAGTTCGATTACGCGGCTTCGATCCTCCACCTCAACCCACCCATCAAGGAATATGTGCTACATGATCTCCCAACGGCTCAGGCATGTTATAATTTAATTCAATTTAATGGATATAAAATGAAATAATCGAGAGATTCCGGGGACCCGGATTTGTTTCCATTTCCTGTTCATTTAATATATCTGGTTCCCGGCCTCGGGCGCGGCGCTTTGAACCTGGACTGGTCCAGATCTGACTGGACTTTGTTCCCAAAGACCTCGGTCGTGACGGACGTTTGGGAATAAAGTTTGGTCGATTGCCCAGAGAATATCTTGGTGAGACGGGATACCATGCGCGCGCTGGCCAGTTTTCCGGTCATGGTCGTACGATGTCGTACACCTCCAAAACATTTTTGCATGCATGCCGCGTCACCATTTCGCTTCAGCGAGCACAGAATCAAGACCCCAAACGGGATCTTGCTTTCCGGGTACGCGGTTCCAAGCTTGAGCTAAAAGCTCGCGGCCGGGCCAAATGTTGTTCAAATCCCGTTCACAACCCGAACCGGAAACGGAAACGAAAAAGGTTCTCCGGAATCTTTTGAATATGAGATGACTGTGCACAAGCTAATTAATAATGGGGATAGATAGATTAGACCGTCGACTTTGACATCGACAGGTTATTTTCCACCTTTGACGTCGACAGACCCGGCTATTTTCAACAGCCCCCAATCAAGATACTGGAGCTCGTGTTTTATTCCTGGTACACCCACCATGGCCTTACCGGAGCACCATACACCCAACACCCCCGGGGTGGTGCCCAACAGGCTTCGCCGCACTGCAACCTCACCCCGTTACAGTACTGTAGAGCTCAAGGCATTACGGTTGCACTGCGCAGCTGGCCAGCGCTGCTGGGCAGGGCTAGATGGGCAACCCTCCCAATGTTGCCCTCACACTTTGGAATCTCTGCCCCCTCACAGCATCCGACTGCCAAAATTGGGTGCAGGGCCTCCACCAGCTTCCCATCTTGGGTGCATGCAAGTATGAGGGACCGCTGGGAAGGGCACTTGGGCAGCCCATGTGCATTCTTTTGGCCATCGTTCCCTCTCGCCATCGTTCCTGCCCAGCCGACTGGGCTTGCCAACCCACCGCCAGCAGCCCCATCGCCCAGCGCCTCGCCTGAGCCCAAGAAAACCCTGCCACGATCGAAAATGGAGCGAGTTCCTCCCCGGCGACCGACGATTCTCCTTCACCCGGTGGCAAGAATTGTCGCTGCAGGCATGCATCGAGGTTCTCCAGTTCCTCGAGCAGTCCTGAGCGGAAGCTCTTCGTGCCCAAGGTGGGGGCGGCTATCGACTACAATGGAGACATGTCCTGGCTCTATGCTTTGGACGAAGTAGAACAACGCCTGATTATCCTGACCAGCCAGTTCCAGATCCGCCTCGGCGACATCACCAGAACGCTCCGCACCCCAGCCCCCGCACAGCCGGCAGCCCCATCGGCTTCCTCCCTCGGCAAGGATGACATCCGCGCAGTGCTGGAGGAGCACGTGACCTGGCCGCTGGCCGCTCGAGCAGCTGACATCGCTGAACACCACGCTCAACAAGGTCGAGGCCCGGGTCTCCAACGTGGAAACCAAGGTCGTCCACAAGCTACAACCCCAGTTCACGGCGCTACACACCACGGCGCAGGCTTCGGAAACGCATGCTGCACTTGTCTCTCGCCTTAACCAGGTGGAGGGCAAGTGTGGCGTGCTCCTGAAGAAGCTTGAGGCCATCACCGCCCACACCGAGGCCCTGGCCACACAGGTCCCCAAGATAGCGGAGCAGACGGCCACCATTGCATCCCAGCCACCCCGGCAGGATGCTGGCGACCTCCCGCCGCTCTCCTACGCGGACCTGCTGCGGTCAGCGACCGCCTCCACCACCGACGCCATCGCCACAAAGCTCCAGGAGCTGGAGGACCACCGCCAGGCCCAGCAACGGGAGGTCACCGACCGCGCTCGCCGCGAGTGCCGAGTGGTGTACGTCGCTTCCCCCAGAAGCCAGGTGAGACGTCAACCTCTCTTGCTGACGAGCTCAAGAACCAGCTTCTTACCCTCATGGGCCTGGTAGGTGAGGTAGAACTGCGTGGGTGCCACGGCCTTCCCCACTCACGCCGGGGACAAGGCGGCTCCCCCACCAGTCCTGCTCACCTTCCCCTCCCCTGAGGATAAGCAGCGGTTCCTCTCTCGTCGCAAGAGGTTGCACGACCTCACCTGGACGCTGGATGACGACCTGACCCCCGCTCAGCAACAGCAGCGACGCGACCTGTGGCCGGAATACCTCCGCCATAAGCAGGACCCCCAGAAGCCCAAGGTGTACTGGAGGGGCGGGGACCTGATGATCAACCACAAGATGTGGACGCCCCCAGCGGGCTAGAACAGCAATAGCCCTAGCTTGTAACCATTGCCGAGTCACTGCCGCTAAGGCAGCCATGCCTAGAATGTTTGCCTAGCTGTGCCAACATACCTAGTCACGTGCCACCAACGCACGGTACACAACCAGCCATAGCCTTAGCCTAGTCCTAGTACAGCCATGCTACGCCCTGGCTATGTTCAGATTACTTGCCCACGCTATACTTGTTATGCTACGCTTACATGGGTCTTATTGCACCCACAGTTTGCCGGATCGTTAGCGTGTCCGTTTAGCTAGCGCGCCCGAATGCAGCTGTGGCATGCCTTTGGCATGAAGGAGACTGGGGGTCTCTGCCCTTTCTCCTGTAGTGCACACACAGGGATTACAAGCACTTCGGTGCTCCGTGACTCCCCAACGGGAGCACGTGTTTAATTAATTAATTAATTAATTCTTTTGGCACAACGGGCACGTGTGTCAAGCCAGGGAAGTCTCGATCACTCCATGCTTAAGGGGACTCGGCGCGGCGAATATTTTCCGCGCCAAAAAAATTCCGCGGTACCCTCCGTACCGTGAAAAGTGGGTGCACGGTGCGCGCACCCCTTGCGGAAGTGGCCATGGCGACTGCTTTTAGACGAAACGTGACAAATCTGGCCCGCGGAAAGCAGAAAAAATGCTCGATTGTTGGAGAAAATTAGTTACTGATTCTAATTTATGGTGGGATGGTTGCGATCTATAATGTCGCGGGCTTTTTTTCTTTGCCATCGGCAGGGGGGGTCCGGCCTGAATTTCTGTCGGGATGAATAAAGTATAATGGATGCCTGCCGGTGTGATTGCCGATTGTTGCCAGTTTTGATGGTCGTAAGGAAAGCTAGTTTAATGACGTTTCTAAAGCCGTAAAAATTCCCGCTGTTATCTTTACCTTTCCCGTCATTTTGCGGTAAGATAATGTTCATTAGGCCTGCGCGGTGCGCGCCCAACCTCTCCATGAAAGAGTGGCCTTTCTTGTGCGCCTGGGCACGAATAGATGCCCGTTATGGTACGTTCTTGTATTAAACGTCTTAATCTAGCGTTTTCCTGCTTTCTTAGCTCGTTGAGCGTAAGCTTTTTGCCTTCTTTCCGGCCAGATGCTGCCAGGAAGTTGCGGGTCCTGGCGCTGCATCGCTGGATTCCTGGATGTCTTTTAGCAAGTTCGTCTGTGACGTGGCTGGCTTTCTGCAGCGCGTGGCCCGCAACCTGTCGGGAAGGTGTCATGCTTTTATTTCCATGTTTCTCTGAAATTTCTTTTGCTTAATAGACAGTTGTGTTCGAGGAAATTCACGCGGTCTTCCTAAGCAGCGGCATCATTCCCCCAGACACTGACGAGCTGGCACCTGTCTCCTAAAGAAAGTGGCTCGTGCTTGTTAGAAAGGAGGCAGTGTGCATTTTGCGGGACACAATGCTTTGGTGGCACATGCGTCAGGTAGGTTGTTCCAATGGTCTCTTCACCTTTCCCACTGAGTAAATGATAGCCTTTGTCATGCTAACCAGAGCAGCTAGCCACAGGTTGGCTGGATAAAAAGTCAGCTTATTTTCTCTTTATATACTGCGTGTGTGGTCCTCCACGTGTCCGGCTTGTTGGGCATTTTGGAAGAGGGTTTTGTTGAAGATGTGTTGAAGATGTGTTGTTGGGTGGAAGAACTTGGTTGTTGGCACAAAATCACACATTATTAGCCTGAGATAGGCATGACATATGCTGCTCAGGCGTGTCGTCCTACCAGCCTTGTTGTTAAGGGTAGACTCACAAGGCTGGCTGTGCCGATGGAGGGGTGGGGCGTATGACGCTCCGGACATCCTCCCCACACTCCGTGATCAAAGTGGGCATGTTTTTGGGTGTCTAGGGTAGCAAAACAGATGTCATTAATTTGGCTCAGCACTAGCTCAATTCTCTTTTAGCGTCTACCCAGGTGGCATCACAGGAAAATCAATTTCTTGAGCTACGCTTGTCAGAATGAGCTCAAACTTTGGGGTTGTGTTTCCCCCCACTCAGTGGAATTTCGCATGTATGGATGACCCCATTCGATGTGTTGATGATTTGATTTATTATTATTTGCTCAAAAAAGTACCCATTTTGCGGGGAAATTAATGACTCAAACAAATGTGATTGTTTTGACCATGTGAATAGCCCAGATTTTTTAGAAGTGGGGGAACTTTGCAGGAATGTATGGGCAGGTCATTTGGATAAGTGGTTTGTCTTGGGCAAAATATCTCACAAATAGCGTCTTTTTCTATTTTTAGCTCGCCACCGGTGCGTGGTTGGGGGTAGTACCCCCAACAAGTGGTGGCATGAATGTCCAAACATCATATTTATGGTACTCAATCATCACTAGATGGTTCCCAAGTGCATTGGAACTGATATTCATTAAAGTCAGTTTTTCAGGCTTTTGGGCGTGCGAGGAGCGCATGGCCTTCTTGACGTTGCCAGAATATAGAGGCAGCACAGGAGCCATTGACGATTGTCCAGGCTCATACGCCAGCCCCTGTGGGCAAGCCCCCCGCCCCCAAGAGGAAGGGGCGCTTTGCTGAGTAGAATATTTAGGGTTTTCTAGATTAGATTAGCTTAGAGTTAGATTAGTCCGGTTTCGCGGATTTGCCCACCTCCATCCATCCAGCAAGGGAATATGTGCTACATTATTTAATTAATTAATAAGCACGTGACTGCATCACGTGGGTGCCAATACAGAGTAAAGGAACCTTCAACCCTATATACACAGCGAGGAGGGATGGCGCCCTAGCTTCTCTCACTGCCGCAAGTGGGCAGGCCACAGAGCGCTCTCTCCACGGCATGGTGCATCATGCCGGGGCGCAACACTGTGGGTGCAATACAACCAGTGCAATACCATAGGTAGGCTGACGCATAGCTTATGCTACAAATGTGAGGTGTGCTACATGATCTCCCAACAGAGTCATGTTATAATTCAATTTAATTTTTTTAATAGGAGCCATATCCCATTCCTACAGGCGGCAGAATAAAGAGTGATCCTGCTTGCACTGTCGATGAATTCTTCCGGAAGGTGACTGATCTCCTTACAGACAGGACTCAAGTAATAGCATTTGGGGGGAAGGGGCGGGGGACAAAGTCGACTGGCCAGCCTAATCCTGTTAGCTTAGGTTGAAGCATGGTCCCATCAGGTTATCAGTTTCATGCAGTTGGAGCATGAGTCAACCTAACCTGACAAGATTCGATTAGGGATTGATGTCTTATTTGAACATCATGGCGTCAAGAGTGGAATTTGTCATGGCGCCACGTACTGTGTCAGTCATTGTGGCCCCCCCCAAAGCTCCCAACTGGCAGCCGCATGGCCGTGGGGGCCACAACATGCAGGGCCAGGGACTTGTCGCACGTGCTTCCCAGCGCCGCAACGTGCGGCGCCACACGTAATGTGGCATCTCTGTGATCCCGGCGCACACGTGATCGTGCATAACACAAGTGAGGTGGCATCCCACGCACAGGCCCCTTCCCAGGGCTGCCAGGTCTCACCGCTCAAAGGACAATATCAGACCGATATCAGAGCACCACTCCAGATTCCAAGGAAGATAGATGATTCGTACCACGAGAAATTCTTTTTTACCACATGGTGACCATCGAACCCACATGAAAAACGCACCCGCTTCCCTGGGACTGAAGCGGCCAGCCGGCACGTCGTATGCATTATAGATGGCTTTGTAACCGCCTCAAAAATGGCACAGTACCCAGTGTAACAGGTGTGCCGTTGTATGCGTTATGCGCATCATTTGACCATCATTGCATGTTCAGTACGCGAACTGAGCTGGGTATGAAATATTTTACTAAGCCATGGGGAAAGCACACACATACAGGATACTAAAAACATGTGTGTGTGCGGGGGGGGGGAAGGGGAATGCGCTGCACGTCCTTGTACTTACCCCCACAGACCACTGGGATGTAGCAATGCGAACACAATGCTTAGAACAACTCACTGCCATGATAATGCCCACAGACTTTGCCCCCCCTTCCACATCCTCCACCCCCCTCCCTTCCCCCCTGCCCCTTAGCCTCCACATTCCTCTCGCTTCCTCCATAAACCGCATGCTCTGATTATCTATTTTAAATTGTTTTTCTCCTTAAATTTTTTTTCTTTTTGAAACATGCACTGAATCCATCCAGCAGCGCCATGTGAGTGGCTGCGACTCTGCACAAGGCATGCCACATGCCTCCCGCTCATCCCCTGCTCCCCCCCCCAGCACTACGCATGCTATGCACTGGGTGTTGACTGTGTGCACTGCATGACTTCCCCTCTACCACGTTCGCACGCCTCCCACGACCAAGTTCTCCATTCCACTAGCCCTTGTAGAGGGCCGAAGGAAGGTGGGCAGAAAGCTAATGCAGGGCTGATTGAGGGCTGATTGAGGGCTGATATTGAGGGCCGACAGAGGCGCCCCCCGCATGCCCCCATACCCCTGCTCATGTCTTTGCACATGGCCTGCCCTACTGCTTTGCACGGCAACCCCTATGCCTAACCGACCCCCTTCACCGGATCCCTTGGCTTCCAGGGCTCCCCCTCGGCCCCCCGAGTCTTCCCTAAGTCACCTCCCACAAAAAGCTTTCCCGGGGGAGGTTCGGGAAAAAGTGGGAGGTGTCCCCAGCCACCTCATTTCCCCAGCCACAAGCATAGCGCCATGATCAACGCCTGCCCACCTGCAGATTCGCACAAGTAGGAAGGGCCCCCCACGACCCCCTTTCTGCAGTGACTTGCTCGGGTGCAGGTCCAGAGCCCGGGGTAGAAGGTAATAAATTTCGACGCTAGGCTCACCCGCTTGCCTAGTGGCTATTGCAACTGCCAGGAGCTGCAACATCTGTGTCCAGCGGCAGCCAGAGCCGACTGTTATGGCTAGGTTTCAGCCCAGCGTGACGCTAATCCGCCGCACGTACCACTTGTTGACTCTGCCTGAACGCCGCTGACAATGACCCACGGAATGTAGTACGCCGCCAGCGCGCCTCGATGCAGCACGAAGTAGCCAGGGTGTTTACCCAGCCATATTCCCCGCTGGCCGGTCGCCAACTGGGACGCGTGCACCGCCTCGAAGGAAAACTTTTCCCAAGAGAAGTCGTGGCGGATGGAACGGCAGAAATCTCACATGCAACCCTTTAGGGCACTGCCCCCACTGCAGCATGTGTCGCGTCCTCCATCCGTCCGCATTCTTCGACCAGACACCTCGCCCTTGTGTGCTAGGACGCTGCCTATTGCCCAGCCTAGCGGAGTCTTGATGTTACAGTGCTACCTAAGCGCAAAGTACCACGCCGGGCAACAATGTCCGTCAAGTGCTAGCGGAGGATACGTCTACACTCGTGTCGCAAAGCCGGTAGGCGCGGCAAACAGCTCGATCTTGGCAAAGCTAGATGACCGTTTTCATTTGCGTTCTGGAAATGGGATCGTACCGGGTGCTCTTCATCTCTTCTTCCAAATCCCGGCTAGAAGATAGGGGCCACCAGACATTACCAAACATCGCAATCACCGAACATTATGGCCGAAGAAAATGCCCCGCCTTGCGCGCCCGGCCTTTGACCAAAGAAATTACACGTTACCCCTGCAAGATTTTACACTCTACACCCGCCTTTTATGAATCCCTCGAAAGAACCGTCGTCTTTGGAGTTGCATACTCCGGCGTGTCGCAATTCCATAGCTGCTCGCCAGAAGTGGGTATAAGATAAAGATTTACGTTCACATTCTAGGCTCCATCCTCGAGGGATCTGCATCGCCACACTCAACTGTTGACAGCTGTGTCCCCTGCCGTACAGAACTTGTCGAGTACCCACCGCTCATTCATGCCCTATTTCGCGGGATCCAACGGGAACCAATTTTTCCGCGCCATTTTGTGTCACGCATATTGAGGGGCAGGGGATAGTGGTCAGTGGAAACGTTGAAACGGCCACGCGGGCATCGCCAAATCGACCACAGCTGGGCAGATTTACACTTTTACAGAGTACTAGTACCCGAATTCTGGAAGGTCGGGAGTCCGGACTTTCGGAGTGCTTGGGAAACTGTGCTGGGCAGTAAAGCCGCATTGCTGTGAGCTGAGTTTGCTCCGTTATTACCTACGTGTTTTCGGTACGTCGCCGGCAGCGGCTTCGCCACTTGCGGCTGCGCTAGCTGCTCCTTTGAAGCTCCTTCCGGGCAATACCACGTATAATTGCCGATTTTTTGGAATAAGCGCGAGTTTTTACTCCTTGCCAGAATACCCTCACTAGTGTACAATGGCGACCTCGGTACTGCATGTGGTGACGGCTAGCGTGCATCCTTTCGCATCATCTTCTCTAAGATGCCGTCCGCGCCGTGCGGCGTTCCCTGTTGGTCTATCGTACAAAAAGCCTTCGCTAGGTAGTTCTCCAGAAACACTTTTCCGGCAACGTAAGTGCCCGGGGGCGCCCTGTCTTCGGACAACCATGTCTTTGTCATCAGGCAGCGAAAACAAGGTGGTTTACCAGGTACGCGAAACCTGCGTGCACGAAGTCCAGAATTGGTCTTAGGAATACCCTGGGGATTCTGACGTATGCTCACTATTAGCCAGGGTGGCGCGATGTCGGGCCGCTTCATGCGCTGGATCCTTGGGTTGATGTTGTCCGGCAGCCCGGCATATGTGGCTGCCAACCTTTATAAAGTGGTTCCTAGGTACGCAGCGTCATGCAGTTGTGGTAATGACAGGCGCCGGCAAGAAACCTGCCACGTGTAAGATAATTGCTTGTTGGACACAGCGCACACTAGTTAATAGGTGGGTGGCAACGACTGGGGCGTTCCCATGATTAGAGTATACCATGAACGTATTATACCACATAGGGGGATGTCGGGTTGGATGGAGGGGGGTAATTTGAAAGGCCCAGGGACATGAGTAGGAGCGGGGTGCCGCTAGTACGTTAACTTCTGGGTTTTGATGCATGCATACGTGCACACAGATGGGCATGTGTGCACCTGTGTATGTATGGGCGGAGCGTGTACATGGACGAGGAGGGCACAGGCGGGATGAAAACTGTCTTATGAATGGGTGGGTGGGTGGGTAGGTGGGTGGGTGGGTGGGTGGGTGGGTGGGTGGGTGGGTGGGTGGGTGGGTGGGTGGGTGGGTGTGGTTGGTTGGTTGGTTGGTTGGTTGGGTGGGTGGGTGGGTGGGTGGTTGGGTGGTTGGGTGGGTGGGTGGGTGGGTGGGTGGGTGGGTGGGTGGGTGGGTGGGTGGGTGGGTGGGTGGGTGGGTGGGTGGGTGGGTGGGTGGGTGGGGGGCGTGGAGGGGGGGGGGTGAGGTTAGGTCAGAGGTGAGAGCAGTAGCCCTGCTAGCTTTGCCTTATTTTGCTGCCCCCACTTCGCAAGACACCTGCTGATCTTCCCCCACCAGTGATCCCCGGGATCAGATAACAAAGAATTTAAAAAATGGATAGGAAGCCCTCACCTGGTGACAAGCTCCTCACCAGGGTATTGCCGCAGGAGTAGCGATATCCCCAGCCAAATTTTGCCGGGTAATAGGGGCCAACCCCAGGGGCCTGTCGGCGGCCGTACCCTGGCCCCCACCCGCTCAGATCCCCAGTTTACTACTTTACGGCCACGTGTAGACTTTTTCTTATGTCGTCAGCCTTGGTGCCACGTGGCACGTCAGAGAAGCCTATATGGAGTTCAGGAAGTCCGAATTCTTGTGCCCTCGCGTAGAACAGCTTAGTATTGTGGTGCAGTATCGGTCTGTGACAGCAGGCCAGTCGGAAGTACAGGTAATAGAACGGCGGCAGGCGGCAGTAGAATTCTCCCTCAAACATCGGGGGACCAAATGGCTGGGTGTAATATGGGGGCCGGCTCTCGGAGCCCCGGTGGCGGGCCCCTAGTCAAGGGCTAGCATATGGGGGCCGGGCAAGTTTGTTCCCGCCAGTTGGCACAGGACCCTGAGTTGAATATGGGGGCTGGAGGTTTTAGGGCGGCGGTGGCGGTTCTGGGCCCCCATTTATCTGGGCTGGTTGTCTCTACTCCTATTGCCGCATGCTACCAGACATGTAGTAGGACATTGGCCCCCTCTCGCCACCTCTTTGTCGTTACAGGTCTAAAGTCTAAATCCTTCTTACTGAACTATCTTTGTACTCCTTCCCGCTTACATTTCCACCCACCTCCTCAAAACACCCTGCCAGGGTCGCTACGGCCCCTGGACGATGGAGGAGTCAGACCGCACCGAGGTCATCCTCTACCGTGCTGGCATTGTCGCCGCCGCTGCGTCCCTTGCGCTCGGCTCGGCCACGCTTCTGGCGCCCGACAACGCCGTCTCCCTCGCAGTCGCGCAGCCGCTCTACGTGATGGGCTCGGCGGGGCTGGGCCTTTCGTTGTTCCTCGTCCACATGTGGGTGGATGGCCTTACCCTAGTATTCTGCCACCTGCCACCATGTGGGTGGATAAGTGGATGCTTGTGTTAAAGCCGTCACTACATGCATGTCCTTCCCGCTCTACGTAAGGGTGCCGGGGCGGGCGGGGGTGTCTTGGCTTACTGTTTCACAAATAAATCCCCAAGAGCGGTTGGACTGCGAAGCCCTAGTATACTGAGCTCGACGCATTGGTCACTATACTGGTCACTACAACACTTGGGTGGATGCCCTGCGAAGCCATAGTGCCCGTGAGGTTAGATGGATTTTTAGTTGATGTGTAATAAAAGTATTCGGGGTGAATGACATCATCGTAATATTCTACTAGTACTATAATATACTTCTAGTACTATAATACACTATAATATACTACTAGTACTATACTACAGTAGTCTCTGTGAGGCTAGGATCGCCGTGCCCCGGGCTGTCCACCTGTCCCTCTTGCTTGTCCACTTGTGGTTGAATGGCACCTATCATATTATAGCAGTGCTTAGAAAGAATTTTTTCGAGGTCATATTATACCTGTGAGGTGGGTACGTGAGGTAGTATAATATGCCTTGGGCCCAGTTGGTCCCATCCTCTCTGTTTTGTGTTCCGTGCACATGTGGGTGCATGACGCTACAATAGCAAACGGCTAACATGTGAGGCGGTAGTACAATGCGTGACGGGGTCGGCGCGTCTCAGCCTCTTGTTGTTCCCCATGCACATGTGGGTAAATAAATAATATTTAATCATGATAATGTACGTGAATCACTACTACTACTACTACTACTACTACTACTACTACTACTACTACTACTACTACTACTACTACTACTACTACTACTACTACTACTACTACTACTACTACTACTACTACTACTACTACTACTACTACTACTACTACTACTACTACTGCTGCTGCTACTACTGCTGCTACTGCTACTGCTACTTGGCTGGATAAGTGTCCAACAAAATTAATTTGGGAATCCAAGACGAGTGAACCTATATGATAGCCATTACTTGCTAGGTCTGTTCCTGTTACGAGCTTCTCTGGTGTTCTTTCCTGTTAATGACTCCAACCGGGCAATGAACGTGCATCTTGCTAGCATGCTCTCTGTCTCACGCGTCACTTGCGATCCCGTTTCCACCCCCGAAGTTGTATGCTGTCGTCCCCATGGAATAGTTGCAGTTGTGTGATTGAAGGAGAGGAATCAGGATATAATTTGTTACAATAGTTTCCTATCATTTTCCGTCCTTTTCCTTTCCTTTTTGCTTCCTGTTTCTGCCTTCTTTCATCCTTTCCTCTTTGCTGACCAAGGATGTGCATGGCACCTCCCATACATCCAACCACCATGGTACTTACACAGTGGACACATACATATTAGGGGGACACCATTTATCTAAACGAGATATCCTTGATTTTAGGAACTCCGCCTGCATCTGTTCAGGCTACACCGCACAAAAATCTGGGCAGGTATACCAACTTCCTCAAGAAGACGCTGCAAGCATTATTAGGAGATACGACTCTAAATTCAATGAGGTATTTTTCCTTACCTATTTAATAACTCCATCGGCACCGCGCTACAACCCGCCCAGGTATATCGACTTCCCCGCCAAACCGATGCAGGAAATGTTAGTAGGCTCTAATATAAACGAGGTATGTGTGACAACCCCTGCGCAGGTATGTCGACTTCCTGAAGAAAACGATGCAGGCGCTGTGGGCCATGGGCTGCGGCGGCGCGATCCTTCTGGCCACCAACTTTGCCAACGGGCAGCCCATCCCCCAGTTTGTGGCGGACCACCCGGCCGCGGTCTGGGCGGTCGGGCCCATGTTCGCAGCACTGACGGGTCTTGCGTTCAAGGAAGGTGGGTGGGTTATCTCGTTTTGATTTAGTTTTAAATAGTAAGGTGGGTGGGCTCGCGTTCAAGCAAGGTGGGTGGGCTCTCTTTTAAATTGAATTTTATTTTTGGCTCGCATTCAAGGAAGGTGGGTGGATCGCATTCAAGGAAGGTGGGTGAGTTTAGTGGAGGGGAGGTTGCATGGGAACCAGCGTGTTTAGTAAGGGTTTTTGGCACGCGTCAGACGGCCGACACGCCGCCGTTGGCGGCGCGTCAGCCCATAGCAGTTAGGCGGGGCCCAGCTAGGGCCTCCTTGTAAGGCGGAACTACCCTCATGCCTCAAGTAATTTACCGGAGGATGGGGGATGGGGGCGTGGGGCAGTCACATAATAGTTACCCTAAGGGCAACAAAACTTTAACAAAACATTTTTTATTATCAAAATCAGCTTGAGATTTAAATGGTAAGTGATTGGTACCTGATGTATCAAGCTCAAACAAAAGCTAGCACGTCTGGAGTGTATAAAACAAGAGCCCTTAGCTACATATTATAAGACAAACTGTCTAGCCCCTGGATCCATTGTAGTCAAGACTCAAGACAGGTACCAGTGCTGAGTTCACCTCCCGGGGCATGACTGGACTGTTCAGCGGATTTCGTTGCCTCGGACTTATCTGCAGTTGACCTTTTCCTCTTGTTTCGCCTTTCTAGCTCCTTCACGGCCTTGTTTACATCGACGAGAGCGGGACTACTGGGTCCTGCCCCGTCGGCGGTTTGCCTCTTGAAATATGACGAAATCGCCACCGAATGAAACCTTGTTAGGAACCCGCCTCCTTTTGACCCCATGGCCAGATGTGCCCAAAGCCCCAAACCTCGCTGAAGATCCGCGAGTCAGGTACAAGGCGATGTAATGCAGAAATACGAAAAAATGTTGCGAAGACTTACAGATAGGCCGCTGAGGCTGATCGACGAATTTTATTTCCTACCGCCTCAGCATGACACCTAAACCGATGCAACCCTCAGGTTGCAAGAAAAGTAGAAAACGCTCCTACGAAATAGCAGTTGCTATTAAAATGCATCCATCGTAAGTTTACGTATGCTTTGCTTACAAAGTATCCGCTAGCGCTGCGATGGCTATCGCTACCTCGGTGGCTGCACCCAATAATTATGTTGCCTCGCGTTGGCAAGGCAGGCAGACGGGCCGGCAGGTCTTAGCATACAGGCACCGAACGTTCCAGAGGTGAGAGGTTCCACACGGCCAAGGGCGGCCCACATTTCAGTCAGTCACAGTCAGTTTCAGTGCACGAAAATCTCAAGTACGATTCGGTGGGCCTGAATGGGCTTATACTTAAGACTATGTACGAAAAATACATATAGGCAAGACGAATAGAGGTTGACGCGGCGAACCTGTACCCAGGCACAATATATATTGACGTGCGACGCGTGAGGACTTGGTGCACGTCAGACGACTGACGCGCAGCCTAATTTACGCGTCAGTCGCCTGACGCGCGGCCAAAATTTACGCGTCAGCCGGCTGACGCGCGGGGTAAAATTCCTGACGCGTAAGAGCTGGCGCGTCAGCCCGCTGACGCGTGCGTCACGTTACTAAACACACTGATGGGAACGTGAAAGATGGGTGGGTTCGCGTTCAAGGAAGGTGGGTGAGTTTAGTGGAGGGGACGTTGCATGGGAACGTGAAAGATCGGGGAGGTTGCATGGGCTAGGGAATGTCAACGATATAAATGCATTTGAGAGCGTGGGGGAGGGGAGGCTCGCGTTCAAGGAAGGTGGGCGCTGGCATGGGTTGTCTGGACGGGGACTCCCACGATTCATGAGGCTCCCCGCACCTGGGCCCCAGTTACAAAGATAACCTAGTAGTTAATGGACTAGGCGACAATAAGTGATGCAGAAATGCTGGGCCACGGGCGCTAGATGGGCACGTTTGACACAAACTTAAGTAGCCCGATGCAATGGTCATTGAAGCGTGTAGGATATTCTTAAGGTTATGGAAAAGCTGGCGTTCCAGGAAGGTGGTCACTGACGCAGGCCTAGGCATTCCTGGTGCTGGCTGTGGCTCGCCCTTTGCCTTCTGGCCATTTGCAACGTCTGGCCACGTGTGGCGATTCCCCGTGAGGCCGGCCCTGGTTCGAAGAAACGAGCAGTGTAGCAAGCTACCAGTATATCGCTGGCGGGTTAGTGGTATACTAGTGTGACCAGACATGTCCAAGGCTGGTTAGTGTACTCTAGTGTGACCAGACATGTCCTGGGCGGGTCAGTGTACTCTAGTGTGACCAGACATGTCCTGGGTGGGTCAGTGTACCCTAGTGTGACCAGACATGTCCTGGGCGGGTCAGTGTACCCTAGTATGACCAGACATGTCCTAGTGCTCACCATTGACTTTGTCCTTTGAGGGCAGGAGGGTGCACCCGCCTTGACCCGTGCCCTTCTGCCAGTGATATCGTTTCCCTTGTTGTTGGCCTTGCTGTGTTGAAGGCCTTACTAACAGTCAGCCTTGCTTTGTTGTCAGCCGTGCTTTTTTGCCGGTCTTGCTTTGTTGTCGGCCTTGCTATGTTGTCGGCCTTGCTATGTTGTCAGCCTTGCTATGTTGTTTGCTTGCTTTGATGTCGGCCTTGATTTGTTGTTGTTTGGTTTGCTGTTGTCCTTGCTTTGATGCTGGCCTTTCTTCTTTTTCTGGCCCCCTCCTCTTGTGTGCACTTTTCTTGCGCGCCCAGAGTACCGGGTGTAGGGATAAATAAAAGATCAAACAATGGGTGCACACTGCCATCGCCTTCGCTCGAACATTACCCGGGCTGCCTAGTGCCTACTGACTCACATCCTGTACCCTGCCTTTATGCCTACGGTGTCCACATCCAACCCCCTACCAGATAGGTGCTACAGTTGATCATTATGCCCTGCCATTGGCGTTGCGGTGACATACCCCATGTGCCCTTTTCTCTTTGTGCACCCACTCCCACCCACACTCAACCCCCCCGCTCCAGGCATGTGCTACGGCAAGTTTGAGGCGGGGGCGCTCTTCTTTGTGATCCCTGTCACGCTGCTGGGGCACCTGGTGGGTGGCGACGCGCCCTGTTTGGATGCGACCCGCTTTGGATGCACCGCTTTATTGCGTTATTGGATTAGGGCATCTGATCACGGCGGGTATCGCACATCTGCAGCTATTGCTGCCACTGTTTCAGCTTCTGGGTTTTTGAGGAGACCAAACCTGTTGAATATGTCAATGCGATACCTTTCCAATCGGCCCGGTGTGTATGCTTGGCGTTTGTTTGCAGGTAGGTGCGACAGTTTCAGTGGGTTGCCTTGCGAAGCCGTAGCATGCTGTACTAGGCCCATCGGTCACTATACTGGTCACTACAAGGGGTCGCCTTGCGAAGCCGTGGTGTCAGGTCGCATCCAAGTATTCATGTGCCTTCCAATGCATCAAACGCCCTGCTGCAGCGACTGGTACTCGACAGCACAGCATTTGCCTGATGTCACGTGGATGGGAGCTACAGTCACTGGCCTACTTTCGGTGGTCATCATTCTACTCTCCAGCAGCCGGTGTATGTGACTGTACTCCGTTGTGGGCTGCCCGCATTCTCCTGGTTCTCCCGTGCGGCATGCCCGACAGTGTCTGTCATCACTTTTGCTGGTATCACCAGTGCTTCAAGTGAAGTTTTGTGGCACGCACCCGACTCTGGCCCATGCGTTATGTTACTCTAGCAGCACTGGTTACCACCGCCGCAACTCTGCTAACTATAACGTAACATCGCCAGAATTTTTCTGGTTTTGGGGTATCCCTGGACTACCTGGTGCGGAGGGGAGTGCATGGCTGTGTTTACTTGTTTGGCTTGCCCGTCAAGTGGCGACAACGCTCAGCATCACAGTATGGCTGTTATCACTGACAAGACGTTCGTGCTGATTGAGTGGTTCGGGTGAATGCGTCTGTCTCCCTTGCGCCAGTTTGGCATGCCCGAAAACGCGCAGCAGGTGCTGCTGGTCACCTGGGTCGTGCTTATGCTGGTCTTCGCCGGACGCAAGTTCACCCAGCGCATGGAGGTGAGGGCGCTGTACAGTGCTGTTGGGCTAGGCGCGCACTAAAAGATAAGGCGCATGGGTACATATTTCACTGACTCCACTCATTCACCCAGCGCATGGAGGTGAGCCAGTGTGATAGGAGTACGCTAGTCTTAGGGTGGTAGCACATCATATCGCTTCGCTAGGGTAACCCCGAGGGTTTGGGGTCACTTTGCAAAATAGTCGCATCATGTCTGAGCAGGGGTTGATGTGGATATTGAATGTGGATGATGCTATCGAATGTGGATGGTGCTATTGAGTGTGGAATGTGGGTGGTGCTATTGACAGCTACTGATGGGGTTGAAAGCCTACCTCATCTAGCTGACTATATTTGGACAGTAGCCCCCATATTAAAGACATCAGACATCGTCTGATCAGAAGCAGTGGGACCCTACGTGGCCGTCACGCTCATCCCCAGCCCCGCTTTGGGGCATGCATATCATCACGGCCTTGGGCTCCCCGCCCTCTTCCCTTTCACATCTCCTTTTACACACCCCTCATTAGGCCCCTTGTGCGCCACCAATGTGCAGCTTGTCTGCCCATAAACTTCCGGATGTGTAAATTTGATGTCGTCTTTCAATGCAACTGATGTGATGCCAGCAATTGCTTGCGTTTCTAAATTAAGCACATGCCTCCGTCGCTCACTTTCTCTCTTGTGAGCAGGACGACATCGGCGACAAGTCGGTTTTCATGTTCAACGCGCTACCAGAGGCGCAGCAGATGGCGCTGCTGGCCAAGCTGGCGCCGGCAGAGCGCCCGAGAGGGCTTGGGGAGGATGATAGCTTTGGCGAGGATGAATGACACCGAGAGAGATAGTGGCGCGGGCTCGGGACTGTCGGCAAGGACGCTACGTGGCTTGCTTACCTTTTGAGCACTTTCCAGTAATTTTTTTCTAGCCTTGCTAGGACCTTACTGAGGTTGTTATGCCGTTGATATATAGCTCAGGTTATCCATCAAGTCCCTAGGCAAGAAATGGTAGTTCCATTGCTTCACACTTCATCTTTTGTGTGAACGCACGCCGGCCTGCTGCAATGCCACGCGTATGTAATAACCTCCCAAGTTATATAATTAATTATCAAGCCTTGCTGCATATGTGTATGTTGCATGCAGGGCCAATAAGTGTCGGCAACAAAATCCATTAATTAATTAATTAATTAGGAACATAACTCCGTTGGGAGTATATGTAGCACATAGCCCTGAGAAGGGGCATATGAGCCTATAATACATTCTAAGCTACTTCCTGCAAGGGTGGGAATGTAAACAACACTTGCTCTAGGTGCACCAGGGCACCCGCACACTCATGGTCTATCACGCTATGCCCGGGTAAGGGGGGAGCATGCCTGTGAGGGGGAAGATCATCATGGCTATACAAGAGCTATGGCATGGCTTCTCAGCAGGGAGTGACTCCCTGCATGGGCACAACATTACTAAATAAGGCTAGGCATCGTCTGGAGTGTGGCTCATCATAGGCACACATGTACATGATGAAATAAAGCGCGTGGCTTAGCTGGGATAGGGCCTCTAGGAGGCGTACATGTACATGGCCACGGTCTATCTATTCTACACTACTACTGCTGTATTCCCCTAAGCTGGGGCGCCTGGAGTCGCTGGGGCCGCGGGGGTCGCCTGCCAGGGCTTGTGGCCGACGTAGATGGCCGCCCCCTTCCAGTACACCGGCTGCCCCGCCTTGGTCTGCCGGAGCTGGAGGTAGGTCGGCCATAGCTCCCGTCGCCGTTGTTGCTGCGCCAGGGTCAGGTCGTCATCAAGGGTGAAGAGAGTCTTCTCGAGCCGCTTGCGGCGTCTGAGAAAAGAAATCTTGTCCGCCGGGGTCTTAAAGGTGAGAAGGAGCGGGGGCGGCCCTGCCTTACCCCGCGCGCGGGGAAGGCGGTGGGCGGCCAGCTCGATCTCACCAGTAAGGCCCATGCGATCAAGGATTTCTCTCTCAAAAGCACGCGCAAGCTTCTCGGAATTCTCACCTTCCTCCATCTTGAGATTCTTGACAATGACGTTAGGGCTGCGCTTGGCGAGCTCGGCCTCCTCGCGGAGGTCAAGCGTCTGCCGCTGGAGCTGTGCTGCGACGGCGGAGGTGGTGGAGGTGGTGTGCTGCTTAAGCATGTCCGCCCAGGTCGTGATGGGAGGAGCATCGCCGGCCAGGCCAGCCGAGGCTGGCTTGGCGGCAATGTCCTTCACTGCCTGGGCGGTGAGGCCTGCTGTGTTCTGCAAGACCTCGATAGCGATTGCATTATCCTTGAGGCGCTGGTCGATGTCGCGGAGCTGGGCGGTGATGGAGTCGGAGGAGGGGATGGCGGCGGTGGAGGAGGCGAGGAGGGTGGAGGTGGCGGTGGAAATGGTGGAGAGGAGGGGGAGCTCGGCAGCCAACGTGCTGCCCATGGCCGCCACATCTGCAGCGATGGGGGCCACGTGCTGCTCGAGGGCCTCCTTGAGGAGTGAGCGGATGGAGGATTCGGTTAAGGTGGTGGTGAGGGGCTTTGGGGGCCAAAGCTCCTCGATGGAGCGTCCAAGGAGGGAAAAGAGGGCGAATTGCTGAAGGTGGGGGCGGCGGGCGTTGAGGACGGCCTTGTCGAAATAGCGCCTCTGGGAGAAGGCATTGACAAGGCGACCTTGGTGGGAAAGCTGCTTGCATCTATATTATAGAACTATAGTTCTATAAGAGAGGCATGCGTCCCGAAAAACACGTAGCCCAGGATGCGATCGGGTGTGAGCTTGTCAAAAAAGCCGGGCTGGCTGGCGTCAAAGTCGTACTCGTCCAAAAGCCCGTCAGGACGACTGCGCTTGGGTTCGGGCGACGCTGCTGGCGATGCGGGCTCAGCAGGGGGATGGGCGACCACTAGAGCTTGGCTAGTGGCGCCGCTGCCTTCTGTCTGGCCGGTTGGCGAAGCTGCAGCCGGGGCTGCAGGCGTATTTTCATTGCTGAGCGCAGCCGCCAGGCTGCGTTGCGTCGAGAGGCGTTTGCTCATCGTATAGTGCGTTATAGCTTCGGAAAATTATATCAGCATGTGCGTCTAAGAAAGACGAAGCGAACAAAATCCATGGAAGTATTTAATTAGTAGCGTGCCTGAAAGACTATGATACGTTGGCATGCATGCAAAGAAGATCTCCATACATATGGCATGAGTGTATGCTGACCCTGTGTCATGCTGCCCAGGGCCAAGGTATTCACATGATCGAATTGCACGCACGCGAGCAGCAAGTATCTAACAAGCTACGTTGTCATCAGCTAGAGATACAAGTCATCAGCTGTACTGAGGTGGATGACTTGCACAGGTATGTGGTTATAGGTGGTACGTTATGAAAGATAATAGGTATGAAGCATTGCATGGATTAATTAATTAATTAATTAATGAGAAACATAGCTCCGTTGGAAGTATATGTAGCACATAGCCCAGAGAAGGGGCATATGGCCTATAATACATTCTAAGCTACTTCCTGCAAGGGTGGGAATGTAAACAACACTAGCTTGCTCTAGGTGCCCCAAGGGCACCTGCACCCCCCAGAGTCTCGGGTTCAACCCAGCGAAGGGGATCCCGTCATGGGGGGGGAAGATCATTATGGCTATACAAAAGCTAGAGCATGACATCTCAGCAGAGAGCAGCTCTCTGCATGGGCACAGCATAACTAAATAAAACTAGGCATCCGATCTGGAGTGCGGCACATCATAGGCACACATGTACATGGCTAAATGATGCTCGTGAATCAGCTGGTATAATGCCTGTAGGAGGCGTACATGTACATGGCCACAGTCTATCTCAAGGATAGGTCTATCTCAAGGATATGTACATGGCCACGGTCTATCTATTCGATCTACACGACTATTGCTGTATTCCCCTATAAAGCTGGGGCGTCTGGAGTCCGCGCTGGGGCCGCGGGGGTCGCATGCCAGGGCTTGTGGCCGACGCAGACGGGCCGCCTCCTTCCAGTACACGGGCTGCCCCCCCTTGGTCTGCCGGAGCTGGAGGTAGGTCGGCCATAGCTCCCGTCGCCGTTGTACGTTACTGCGCCAGGGTCAAGTCGTCGTCAAGGGTGAAGTGAGTCTTCTGGAGCCGCTTGCGGCGTCTGAGAAAGGAAATCTTGTCCGCCGGGTTCTCAAAGGTCACTGAGAAGGAGCGCGGGCGCCCCTGCCTTACCCCGCGCGCGGGGAAGGCGGTGGGCGACCAGCTCAATCTCACCAGTAAGGCCCATGCGACCAAGAGTTTCTCTCTCAAACGCACGTGCAAGCTCCTCGGAATTCTCACCTTCCTCCATGTCGAAGTGCTTGACGATGACGTTGAGGCTGCGCTTGGCGAGCTCGGCCTCCTCGCGGAGGTTGAGCGTCTGCTGCTGGAGCTGTGCAGCGACGGCGGAGGTGGTGGAGGTGGTGTGCTGCTTAAGCATGTCCGCCCAGGTCGTGATGGGAGGAGCATCGCCGGCCAAGCTAGCAGGGGCTGGCTTGGCGGCAATGTCCTTCACCGCCTGGGCGGTGAGGCCTGCGGTGTTCTGCAGGACCTCGATGGCTATGGCATTGTCTTTGAGGCGCTGGTCGATGTCGCGGAGCTGGGCGGTGATGGAGTCGGTGGAGGCGGAGGGGGGGGGGGGGGGGGAGGCGAGGAGGGTGGAGGTGGCGGTGGGGATGGTGGGGAGCTCAGCAGCCAGCGTGCGACCCACAGCTGCCACATCCGTCTGCAGCAAGGGGCGTCACGTGCTGTGAGAGGGCGTCGTGGAGGTGGTGGAGGAAGGTGGATTCGGTCATGGGGGCGGGGTGGAGGAGGTCCTCGGCCGAGCGCTTAAGTATGGTAAAGAGAGCTTCGAGCTGAAGGCGGGGGCGGGACCAGCCGGCCAGGTTGGTCAAAGAAGGGACGTCAGATACTGACGCGGTGGGAAAACCGGCCGTCAGCTCCGTTGCGGAAAAAGTGGGTTTTGAGATGGAGTTGCTGGCACAGGGCCAGCAGTGAGGCGTGTGACCCGTAAAACACGAGATCCAGTATCTTGATGATGGGTGGCATGTCGAAAAGGCCAGGCCTGTTGACGTCGAAGGTGGTAAAGAGCCTATCAACGTCAAAATCGCGCTCAGACCAGCCAGGTTCGCCTGGGCGACTGCGCTTTGGGTCAGGCGATGCAGAGGGCGAGGAATTAAAGCCCGGGAGGTATCTGGGCGACCACCAGTGCGCGACTAGTGTCACCGGCCACTGCCTGCCGGACCTGATGGCGAAGCTGCAGCCGGAGCTGCAGACGTATTTTCATTGCCGAGCGCAGCCGCCAGGCCGTGCGTTGCGTCGAGGAGCGTTTGCTCGTCATATATTGCGTAATAGCAGTTTGGAAAATTATATCAGCATGCGCGTCTTAGAAAGACGAAGCGATTGTGATATTCACAGCTGAATTCGGTGCTCAAACGTGAAAGTTATGAGCTCCGCCGTCAGCCATGGCTACCTCGTGGCTCGTGGCTTTTGCATGGATACCCACCCCAAGCTAGTCGGTGGAGGTAGCGCGTGTTGACACTAGATTAATTCGGCAATGCATTGGATTCTGCGATCAATCGCTCCTTTCCCCGCCTAGACAACTACTCTAGTCCTCACACGACGTTGGACCGCGCCATTAATTAATTAATTAAAATTATATTTTAATTAATTAATTAGTAACATAACTCCGTTGGGAGTATAAGTAGCACATATCCCAGAGAAGGGCATATGGCTTTTAATACATTCTGGGCTACTTCCTGCAAGGGTGGAATGTAAACAACACTTACTCGAGGTGCACCAAGGGCACCTGCACCACCATGCTGTCTCGGAGCTCAACCCAACTAAGGGGGGCCCGGCATGGGGGGGGGAGATCATCATGGCTATACAAGAGCTAGGGCATCATTGGCTTCTCAACAGAGAGCGCCATGCGCCCAGGAATAGTTATCCCACAACAATGACTCGGGCCGTACGTGGTGGCTGCAACAGCCCATTCCATTTCCATCCCACTGAGGACTTCCATGCTCACGTGACGCAGTCGACTCAAACGACATCGTTTATATTAATAAATAAGTAAACGCTCGATCTCTGACGTTTCAATAAATTCAATTTGCTTAAATTTTATCAGCTAGAGAATAACACGCGCAGACATGCACTAATGAATTAGTTAACTACTTAATTAATTAATTAACTACTTAATTAATTAATTAAGTGCTGGAACACATAGTGGTGCAAGTGCACTTTGTGCACCCAGCTTAAGAGCTTGTGTAGTTTACACCCTACCCTTGCAGGAAGTTCATTCACTCCCTCTCTCTTGCTTGGACTGCTATGCAGAACAAGAAGAGATGGAAGACGCCATGCATGATTGTCCAGATGATTCTGTCCTCTGGGACGCTCTCTGGGCTGTACTTGCTCGCGCTCGCGTCCCCACTCCCCTGATTTTCGTCATCCGCACGCTGTATGAGGGGTCGACCACCTCGGTGCGCACTCAACACGATGGGATGGGATGGGATGGTGTAACAGAATAAAATGGTGGTCTCTGCTCCACTAAATGCACAGATCTTTTAGCTCCTGTCATTAAAGACAGAACGGACTTATCAAACCCCAAGAGACAGGGGAGATTCCTAGCACTCTCCAGGAATCGTAGAGGGTGGTCGTTTCTCGTCTAGAGGACTCTCCTACGAGACGGTACTTACGCGATAGAGAGCGGTGGTCCCCTTTTGGTCGGGCGTCTCTCTGCTTGTTCATACAGACACAAGACTTCCTGTCTATCGGATATGGCTGTCCAATAACAGGGCCTGAAGTGAGCATGTTTGGTTATTAGAAATAACTTCACATAATTGGGGGTATCCGCCTGATGGCTATGGTGACAAACAGGCAAAGCTTATGTCCCCGCCGACACAGAGGAGCCCAACGCAATCCTACAGGTCCCAGCCAATCAGAACACCGATGAACCGGTAAGGTTCTCTAGAGCTCTGTATGCTTTACACCCCTAACTTACGAAAGATACTAACTGACATCAGTCAGATTACACATAGATTCCAAGGTACTGTCCCGTACCGTCCAGGGCCCAACACAAAGGACCATCAAAAGGGCACTCCGCATAAAGTCCCCAAAAGTCAAGTCAGGCCAGGAATCATAACACTTTGGCCGTACAAAGGACTCAGCCATTTACACTGAACGCTGAACTACAAGTTCGCGTCCACTTGGATGTAACAGTATACACACTGTCAGAAAATACTGTTACAGATGGGATGGGATGGGATGGGATGGGATGGGATGGGATGGGATGGGATGGGATGGGATGGGATGGGATGGGATGGGATGGGATGGGATGGGATGGGATGGGATGGGATGGGATGGGATGGGATGGGATGGGATGGGATGGGATGGGATGGGATGGGATGGGATGGGATGGGATGGGATGGAGGGATTCAGGTTCGCACTAATAATTTGAGATTCCAATCCTGCAACTCCGCGCGCTACGGTGCAGCAACATATTTTCACCGACTTACTTATTCTGATCGTGACGCAGTTTCGTGTAAATTAATTAATTTAAATTCAAATCACACTGTATCACATTAATGAATAGTTAAACACGTGCTCCCACACATTAATGAATAATCAAACACATGCTCCCACACATTGGCACGTACCAGGTTAGGCATACAAGACAACCGTTTCTGTTGAAAAGCCATGGGTTCATACGCACAGAATTGTTCCAAAGTATAGCACAGTGATGTACATATCCTTCAAGCAGACACACGCATGCCAACAGATGTTATTACAGCTATTTATTCATTGTACTTCCTGAGCAGCCAAGAAGGCTGCTTCAGGTCCAAGTACGGGGAAAACAAAAAAACGTCTTCGCGGCAGCACGACCCTGCATTCTCTCCCTCGCCGTCTGCAGTCCTTGCCCCAAGTGCTGGCAACACTTCTGCTCGGGACCAGCAGTAGTCACAAGTCTGCCCACTGTAACCATCGTAGCTCCTACAGTAACTATATCCCAGCATCTACAATACAATACAACAACAGTGAGACAACTAGGTGTAAAGCTAACCCGATTGTTTCCCGATGACAGCCAACAGACCATGCCGTTCAATCTAGTGCCGCACACCACCCTCGCCCGGCTCCGTGGACAGCCACGTATACGTTATGGGGAAAGGTACCCACCAGCCAGCACAAGCCTCCCCATCCCACCCCCTCCCAAAACTCCCCCGCTGCCTTATACATACAACAAGAAGTCGTCACCTCTTCGTAGGTGTGCTACCCCTGACACCCCAGCCTGCCGCTCTGACCCCACCACTATGTACCTGTGGCAGGTCCTGGTGATGATGAGCCTGCGCCCCATCATTATGTCCTCACCACTCCCATCAGGATTTGGTGAACATAAACCTACCCTTGTTATGCAAACAAACACCTGGCCTTCTTGCCGACGGGACAACAACACACTTCCGTCCCCCAGAGAGCACTGGCAGAATTGTGTTTCTAGACACGGTTCGTAAACAGACCCTCCAGGGCTGACCTTCCAGCAGGAGACCTCCAGGGCTGACATTCCCATGAGGTGCAGACCCTTGAGATGCAGCCGGTTGGTGCAGACGCTTGTGTGTGAAGAGGGCCCCCAGAAAGACAGCATCGCAGCTGCAATGCTTCCGCCAGCTAGAGCCCTCGTCAGCCCTTGTGGAGCATCCTCGCAGCCGGTCTTGTCATCGTGGCTTCAATCGACGAACGGCTTCTGGAACCTGCACTTGCCACTGGCCTTTTCTAATTTTTCATATCTTTTGAGAGCTATTATTTAGCTCTTGCGGAACATGCTCAACATGCGCTGCGTGACCACAAACCCTCCCGCGATGTTCATGCTGGCAACGGCAATGGCAATCGCGTTCAGGACTACAGCGTCCGTCGATCGCACCTGCCAAAACTTCCAGTCATACCAGCCCTCCACCGCGTACTGGTTGGGCCAATCGTACAGGTCCTGGGTCTTGCCAGGGGACACACCCAGGAGGCCACCCAGGATGACCACGCCCGAGATCGCGTTGGACGCGGACATGAGCGGGGTGTGCAGCGCGGGAATGACGTTGCAAACGAGGAGGTAGCCCACCCATGACCCGAGCATGAACACCATGAACTGGCCTCCGAAGGACCGAGGGGAGAAGATGGCCAGGACGACGATGAGCCCCATGAAGAGCAGCGGGAAGATGACCTCCTTGATGGAGACCAAGTTGAAGAACCGGTGGTCCAGGAGACTCGGCTTGGTGTGCTTGTGGGGGGTGGCGACGGGAGGGATTGCGGGCATGCTACGGATCTGGGGCGGCGGGCCCGCGGACTTGGGCGGGGGGTAGGTCACCTCACCCTTGTGGGCCACGGTCATGCCTCGGATGACCTCGTTCTCAAAGTCCACGTTGAAGGTCTTCGCGCCCCCCATCTCGTCCAGCAGGAACCAGAGGTTGGTCCCGTACATCGCACTCGCCTGGGAGGCCATGCGGGAGGGGAGGTCCGTCGCGCCCACGATGGTCACCTTGTCGTTGTACAGGTAGGTCTCACCCGGGCGGGTGACCTCCACGTTGCCCCCCGTGGCGGCGGCCAGATCTACGATCACCGACCCGGCCTTCATCGAGTCCACGTGCTCCTTCTTGATGAGAATGGGCGCGCGGCGACCAGGGATGGCGGCGGTGGTGATGATGATGTCCACCTCCTCAGCCTGCTCTTGGAAGAGCTCCATCTCTTTCGCGATGAACTCCTCGGACATGACCTGGAGTATAATATTATAGTATCATACGATTGTGAAGTTTCATACGATGCGAGGAGAGAGGGGGAGGTCACTACAGGTGTTAGTACAAGCATGGCTTGCGAGGTGAACGAGAGCAACACGAAGCACGCAGTGCCGTAGAAAAAGAGACGCAAACAGACAAAAAGATACGGTCGCAGTGAGTCCAAGTATAGCAATGCACAAAGGTGCAAGAAAAGCCCATCTTTCACTTCCTCTTTTATACTCTTGTTTTTCCCTTTCTTCTTCCAATTCCTTTCCCCCCCCTCCACCGCTCATGCACGCCTCACTGCGAATTTTCAAGTAACCTGTCCAGGGTGATCCCCGTTAGAGCCATCTCGCTCCATACCTTCGCATAGCCGCCCTCGCCTGCGCCATCCTCCTCAAACTCCATGACCAGGAACTCGCCGCCCATCGACTCCACCTGGTCGCGTGTCTCCAGCCGCGTGTCGAACGCCCGCACATCCGCACCCATGGCGTGCGCGGTGCCGATGGCCTGCAGGCCGGCCACGCCCGCGCCGATGACCAGCACCTTTGCGGGTGGGTACTTGCCAGCCGCGGTGATCTCGGGGGTGAAGAAACGCTGGAAGTGAGACGCCGCCTCCACCACCGCGCGGTAGCTGCATGGAGGGAAGGCACCACACGTAACCCATGAAAGTAGAAGGACAGAACAAAAGGGTGGGATGGGGTGGGGTGGGGTGGGGTGGAAGCCATGGGGCCAAAAACATGTAAGGGGCGGTGATCTGTACAGGTCTTATACGAGGGGGGTCTTACACATACTATGAAGGTCCTATACACTGGTCCAATACACTATACAGGACTGTCCCAGAAGCAACATCCACTCCGCAAGCATGCCCCCACTCCCTTGGTACCGAGTATCGCACGGACTGCGACACCCACCATGACAAGTTTGCACTCAACGCGTGCAGTTTCCCGCTACGCCCATCCGCCTTGCACCCACCCTGAGGCCCCATCCCCATATTGCCCATCCCATTCATACCCACAAACTCAATACGCGCATAAACTAGCTACACGCCTTTAAATAACCTGTAGCTGATGACACTAGATGATAAATGATATCATCGGCACCCACCCCGCGATCTTGCCCATGGATGACAGCACGTCCAGCTTCTGGGCGCGCGAGATGCGGGGGACCGCGTCCATGGCCATCAGCGTGACCCCCCGCGCCGCTGCCCTCTCCAACAGATCCTTGTTCTGGGCCGGGCCCACAAAGCTGACCACCACCTGGCTGGGCCGGAACAAGTCGATCTCGTGCGGGCGGCCCTCGTACTCTGTGGGCGCGTTCACTTTCAAAATCACTTCCACCTCAGCGCACACCTCCTCAGGGGTGGCCACCACGGTCGCCCCCGCCTCGACGTATGCCGCATCGGTGAAGCCAGCGCCCACGCCGGCGCCCGATTCCACCACGGAGGAGAAGCCCAGCTCGAAGAGACGCTCCACGATGTCGGGTGTCAAGGCCACCCGCTTCTCATCCTTGGCACGCTCCCTGAGGACGCCCACCTGGAGGGGGTGGGATTGTGGGGGCCATGAGGAAGCAAGGCGTATAGACAGGTGAGTGCATGTGCTGGGCCACGCTCCTGTGGGGGGCGTGCCAACCTGTGGGGGGTAGAAACAGGGAAGGAACGAGATTGGGGCAATGAGGAAACACATCAAACATGTCACGGAAACACATCTCTCGGCTGTAGGAGGTACACCCCGTAACCCCCAAGGTCATTCCTGCTCCCTCAGGAGCCCTACCTGGGGATGGGAGAACGGCAGCAAGCGGAAAGACAGGCGGGGTAGAGAACAAACATGGGGGACGTGTGTTTGGGAGATATGTATATGTATATGTATAGGGAGGGGTGAGGGGTGAGGGGTGAGGGGTGAGGGGTGAGGGGTGAGGGGTGAGGGGTGAGGGGTGAGGGGTAAGGGGTAAGGGGGAAGAGGGGATGAGGGGAAGAGGGAGAGGAGCGAGATGGAGAGGGAGAAAGGGGAAGCGGGGGAGGGGAGAAAAGGACCCCATCGGAGCACCACTAGAAAGACTTGCGCTAGAGACAAGCAGGATGTACCTTGTTTGAATTACCAGGGGGCTTTAACCCAGCTCACCCTACGCCTCCTGCCTCTCACCCTCGTGCTGGCCATCCGTTGCCTACCCCTTGATGCTGACTGTCTACTTTGAGCGCTAGCACAACCCACCTTACCCGCTGGCCATGCCACCCCTCACCATCATGCCGGTGACCAGAGGCTCCCCCTTCTTCCTCTTCTCAATGGTCCTTCTCCTCCTTCCCCTGGACTGCTTTCATGCGTTCTTACTCACCGGCCCACCATGCCGTGGCCAGCCCAACCGGTGGATAGCCAAGGTCCCGCCATACCCACCTTTATGCTGGCCATCCAACTGCCAGCTCACCTCCTGATCACTGTACAAAAGCCACTTCAACCACGAAACTACTACCTTCCAAAAACTATCCGACCCCACCTCCATGCCCATGACCGAGCACTCATACTTCTCCTTGACTCCCTGCACGCCTTCTTATCCACCAGCCAGTCAGGCTCGCCGATACCTGGGTTTCAACCAAGCTCACCTGACTTTTAGCCAAGCTCACCTTCTTGCTCGTTGGGTGCCGCTCCTTCTTCTCCTTCTTCTCCTTGACTGCCTTCTTGGCCTTGCCGTGGGCCTTGACGTCCGCGAGCCTGGGCGCCGCCCTCAGCCCCTCCAGCACCTCTTCGAGCATCTTCTTGGCGTCGCCCAGTAGCATGCGGTTATTCGGGTACAGGAACAACGGATTCTCCACGTTGGCGTACCCGGACGCGAGCGACCGCTTCATGACCACCGTGGTCTTGGCCTGCCAGACCTGGAGCACCGGCATGCCGTAAATCGCGCTCGACGGGTCGAGCTCGGCCGCAGGGTTCACTGTATCGTTCGCGCCTATAACGACCACCACGTCGGTCTCGGGGAAGTCACCATTAATCTCGTCCATCGAGGACACGATGTCGTAGGGCACTGACGCCTCGGCGAGCAGCACGTTCATGTGGCCAGGGAGGCGGCCGGCCACGGGGTGGACGCCGAAGCGAGTGTTAATGCCCCGAGAGCGTAGCTCCGTGACCATCTCGGCGACCGCATGCTGTGCGCGCGAGGCGGCCATCCCGTAGCCAGGCACCACAATCACCGACTTGGCCTGTGCACACACGTACAGCAACGGTAAGGATAAAATAACGAAGGAATGAAAACATTGGTGATGGTGGCAGCAGAGATTCTGATAACCGCCAGCTTGGCCTGCAAGCGTTTAAAAGGTTTGAAGGGGGAAGGGATGTTACAACTAGTGGCTTGTGAGGATAATCAACTTGGCCTTCACACATGTACACAGGTTAGAATGGTAGCATTCGTGAAGGTGAATTAGTGCTCCTAACGGTCCTTGGCCCCCACTAATGCTTACCGACAAGAAGGCCAGTAGTGGTGTTGATGCAACTAGTTTTACTGTACCAATTATTGACTGTAGAGTACAGGGAGCCCTAACCGCCAGCCGAAGTCCCTATCAAAACCGTGTCAGTAAAATTACACATCAATTCGACAACAGTCATTGACATCAGAAAGGAGCATACACCGCCAGCAGCAACAGCTCCCAAAGAATGAAGACCAACAGGTATTTGATATATTTCACTGTACTGTTAATCACTATTGCTGACACAATGCACAACATTTTTACAATCCAGCCGCCTTAATATTAATTAACAAGCCCTCACCGCCAGCAGGAAAGAATAAGGACAGGTACTTGACACCAATTACATTGCTTATCACTATTAATTGATGATATGGTGTGATAACGCTACCCTCACCGCCAGCAGCAGTCCCCATCAAAAAATGTTTCAGTAAATAGACATAAATATGATGCGGTGCGATAAGTCCTCACCGCCAGCAGTAGCTCGGTGACCCCCTTGCCGTCGATCTTGGTCACCTGGCCATCAAACTGCATGGCCGGCCCCGCCGCCGGTGCGCCCGACCCCTCGCCAAACCCTCCCACCAGCACGTTGTACAGCGACCGGTTCATGGCCGCGCACATGATCACGGAGAGGATCATCCCCGACGCCCCCACGAACGCCCCTGTGATGATGAGCAGGTCATTCTGGGTCATGAACCCGGCAAACACGCCAGCCCACCCAGACAGCGAGTTGAGAATCGAGATTACGACGGGCATGTCGGCGCCGCCGATCGCTGCAACAAAGATGACTCCGTAGGCGCCCGACAGGCCCAGCATTGCGAGCATGAGGCCCAGCCCCGCGTTGCTGCCGAGTCCGTTGTGAGACGCCAGCACGCCCAGCGCGATGATGCCTCCGTAGATGGCCGGGACGACGATGGAACGGAGAGGGACGATGAAGGTGCCACGGATCTGCCGTGTTGGTGTGTGTGTGGGGGGGGGAAGAGAGAGGGGGGGGAGGGGGGGAGAGAGAGGGGGGGGGGGGGGGAGAGGGCGGAGGCACGCATGGCACGGTGATTAACGGCGGTGAGAAGGCAGGGTGTGAGTGACATGCAAATGTGTGGGAGGGGGGGCGTGGGCTCAACGCGTGGGAATGGGGAGTTGAGGGCGGGCAGGAAGGCCAGGCCATGGCCAAGTGGACGAGGGGAGAGGGGGAGAAGAGGGAGGGGAGTAAGAGAGACAGCTTTGTGAGAAGGTGAGGAAAGCTGGGGGTAGAGTAGCAGTAAAAATAATATGAGCCTTATACCACTATACAAGGTTAAGATAGTGAGGACAGCTTGGACTAACAGAGACCAATCAAGCAAGCAAAAAAAATTACCTGTCACTCCTGGGTGAATCTGCCAGACACACGACATGCCCAGAACGGTATTCCTTAGCACCCATCCCCCATCCCCAGCCAGCTTGAACACACGCCACATCACATGACTTATTACGCCATTAAATGCACCACCCACCGTCCCCTGCAGCTTGAGCACCGCCAGGACCGACCCCGTGAAGGTGACGGTGCCCACCACGATGCCGCTCAGGTAGAAGATGTCCTGCGCGGCAGAACAGGTGAGATAGCGCGAGGAGCCGGGTCAGGAGAAATGTGGCAGTGAGAACGAGCGAGAGAGGAGCCAGGGCAGGAGAGATGTGGCAGGAAGCAAGAGGGGTAAATGCCGTCCCGCCATTGTGGATACGTACAATGTGGATTGTGGATATATCAGTATCATTTTACGTACAAGGTATATGCACAATGCATTCATTTCGGTTTTCTTTTTGTGAAACGCTGGCAGAATAATGTGCCGTAGGATTCCAGATCTGAACGTTTAAATGAAATTTTCTGCGCAGCAAAGTTTACAAGGCAACGGAAAGATGCTCAGGCTTCCATCATGCTGGCGAGCATTCAGAGCTCGGCTGCCCCCAAGGAAGGCCACCAGGGAAAATGCAAGGAATTCGGGAATTTCCGTGGCCTTTCACCAAAGGGGCAGCTCGCATGCTAACTACAGCAGTGCCGGGGTCGATACCGACGCAAACAGCCCCGCGCAAACATTCGACACAGGTGGGGGAAATGTACGTGCCTCAATGCTAGTCGTTTCCTCGGACGCAAAGTATCGACTTCCGAACGGCCCTTGGAAATTTTTCCCGAGGGAAACGCGGGAAAAAAGAAGCGCCTGAATACACTCCGCAATCCTCGTTTAAACGTACCCCAAAGGCATAAGGCTTGCAATGCCGTACCTGGTAGATAATTTCCTCGCTGCCCTTTCCGAGGCGGCCCTGGCGAACCTCTTCCCAGTCGTCGACAAAAAGCGCCACGCCCTCCAGGGTCGCGGCAAGCCCGCCGAACGCATTGAGCATTCCGACCATCTGCGGCATTCCAGTCATCACGACCTTGGCGGAGGCGACGCTTGCCAGGATTGCGGCAGGTACAGCCGCAACGGCAATGATCCAGTAGCCGCGGCCAAACACGAAGTCCGAGGCGATGGTCGCACCCAAGCCGACTGCCATGCCAAGAATACCATAGACGTTGCCCATTCGCGCCGTTTCTTGGTTGCCCAGGCCCCGCAAGGCGAGAATGAACAAAAAGGCCGAGCCCACGTACAGCAGTTGCAACCAAATTTCACCCGTCAACTGGGTATTAATATAGCCGATCGCGAGCTTGTCGTGCGCGTCGAGGAGGGTATCGGCGAACGGCCCTCCATCCCCGGGACTGTACGTTTCCTCCATCGACGTCGACATTGTCACGTTTCCAAAGAATTCGGTGACTGCAACGCCGCCTTAGTTCACCGCACAAGCGAAACGCTTGTGCAAGCTAGACGCCGCGAGCCCTCGGCGGGATGGCAGGCGGCGCTTTGTTCACGGGTTGCACGTTGCAAATTGCATTTCTGTGTGTTCGGGCAGGCGGGGGAATATTTCCCCCAAACACAGAATAAGTCACGCACAGGTTTGCGTCGTGCGTGCCTGTACAGTCATTCAGGCCTGAACGTTGGGCTCGCCGGATAAATCAGGGTCAAACCCTGGTCAAACCAACTTAAGGCGTGAAACCAACTGAAGGCGTTATTGACCGTATGTCATTTGTAACAACAACTAAACTAAACTATATTTACTACTATAAAATAATACTATTTAATTTAAACCAAGTCTTAGTAGGATTGCTCTTTACATGGGCGGCGTTAACCCAAGGAATTCCAACTTAAGGCGTGAACGAATACGCGCGACGCTTGGAGATATTTCAGACTGCGACCGTTGATGATACGGAATATCCTTGGAATATCCCGGGAAGATCCTGAAAAAATCTTTGAATTAAAGTCCTCCGGATCGGACTATCGTCGGAGACTCGAAACGACGTGAAATGAGGTAAACTAACCTCTGAATAGGAAACAACAAACAGGACCAGCCGTTGGATCCACCTTATCTCTTTAACTCCTCCGGCACGGCCGGCGTGTGAAGTATACATAACTGACGTAATGATAACACACCCGTTTCTCGGAGCCGGCCACGATGCTTGGAAGATCGAGACGACGCGACGGCCGCGACGGTTCATGGAACGTGCCGCTTCAAATTGCGCGGGATTTTGATCAAGAGGTTCACAGACTCTGACAGGCAGGATATATATCTCAAGAAGGAATGAATATATATCTCAAGAAGGAAGGGAAGTACCCGGGATTTTGCTATTCGAGCGCACACCTTTTAGTGCCGTTCAGCGCCGTCCGTCAACTGCAAATGAAATGGCTGTTGTTGCACCTCTCACCTCTTTGGTCCATAATTGGCTAATAAAATATACCCATTTCCCCGAAATGGCTGTTGTTGCACCTTTGCCGTCGGGCGAAGCGGAGTGCACGCTGGAAGTGTGACACGTGGCACTGTACGCTAGGGAGGTAGTCGGCACAGTCAGGACTTGTATCTGCGGACGTCACATAGATCACTCAAATTTCGCCACGTGTCCTATAAATTATGTACCGTATACAGTCATTCCCGCGTTAAGTTGCGTTTCTTAAGGTTGCGTTCCCGCGTTAAGTTGCGGCGCCGATGTTTGGGGGGCGACCGCAACTTAAGCATGGAGGCCATCGCAACTTAACGCGGTAATGACTCAATTTGTAGGTGTTAGGCCATTTTTGGCCGCGCAGGAGGACATTTTTTGCCAAGTCCGGACCCGCTGCGTGATTTTAGGCGGCCGGCAAATTACGCAAGCCCCACTGGCGCGCAAATTTCCCAGCCTGCTAGCCAGTAGTGGCTTAGGTGAAAAGCGCGAATGCAACCTTACAAATTCAGTTTTGCAGCCTGCCGGCTGCGGTACATAAGAATCCACGACCATGCAGGGTAGTGTAATGATTGAGACATCTTGCCGGACATGATTACCACCATCATGCCGAATGCACCACAAAAGGGCAAAGACAAGGCCGTTGAGGCCATGCAGAGGCAGTCTCGCTGCCTGTGGCCTCCATGCCGTGCTGTTATCATTGTTTACATGCAGGCCATTGACAGTAAATGACTGAGCTTCAGTTCCCTCACGACTATTCCCATGTCTCAGTTGTCACAGTCAAACGTGAAGCCGACTCAGTGGCAACTAAGTAACCCGGCCGCCAAAAAGAGAGCTGAAGTCCGGCAGAGGGTTAAAACACACCGCATTTGTGGTATAAAACGCAGGCGGGCACTGCGTGGCTGCCCGGCACGGCGTGTTTTGCAGCTCGCATTTGTCCAAAATATATGGCCTGGAAAATGGACATTCATGATTGATTGGCCGGCTTTGACGCTGTAGCTGGATCGGGCTTGACGAGAGCTGTCGAATGCCGTATAGAAGTCCGTCAGAGGAGGAGGTGGTGGGCTGCTAGACTAATTCTACCGTTAACCCCTAAATGGTCTGAGATCCTGCCGATAAATCGGCTGGATCTTCACAATTTTGCAAACCAGATGCCATCCAACCTACCCATATCCAATGGCTGTCCTTGGGGGCCAAGCATGTCCATGAGTTGCCCTTCGGGTTGGTATATCACAACCTCACATATATGCAGGGTAGGCCATGTTTAACTGCCGTCAAAGTCAGGGGGGTCAAGACGCGCGTTTTCATTTTTGGTAGAATGTGCATTTTGAATTATGTTATAAGACCTAGGCACCTACCACTTCAGGGATGATAAACAATTAGTTGCTGAACAGTTTGAGCCATTGGGGTCATCATTTGGGTGGGTATACCAGCAGTTACACCCAGTACAGCCCATAGGGGTACCGTTGGTAAAAAGCAACCAAGGGAGTAGGGGTGGGCATACGACCTCCTAATATGGCCACCAACCATGCCAAACAATACATTTCCCTTCCACAATGATGGGGAAACATAACTGCATCATCACACTGCCCTTACATGGCACCTATGTGCAGGTGCCACCTTGTCCATGCACGTAGGTAACGTGGTACGGACACCCTACGCAAGGCATGCATTCTAGGAGGCAGCCACCAACAAACTAGTGGTGTTGAGCCTATTTCAGCCTGCCCTAGCAAGGATAAACTAGGCCTAAGCTGCTATAGCTTGCCAGGTGATGGCCAGCACACCTGGTGGCACATGCTGTCAATGGGAAGCTTTTACTCACCAGTTACGTGCTTGATGATGCCACAGAGACCAGCCCAACTGCCTCACACTCATGCAATATGTGTATGGGAAATGTATAACAAACATATATGGAGGTATTCAAACCCATACAGCCTCTAAAACTTATCACCATCACCCTGTGGCAGGTCAACTGACTGAGGGAAGCATCTAAGAATGGTGTTTTAGAAAGGGGCCAGGCCAGGGTCAAGAAAGAGCATGAATAGTGCAAAAAGAATGTGCTACACAAGCTAGAACGTATATATAAATGTCAAACATCGATAGGAAAACGATGCTTAAGCTTTACCAGGCATGGATGGCGTTACCTTGGCCCAGGCGGTGGCCGCAAAATGGCGCATTTCGGCACACCAAAGCTGTGCAGCATGGTCGCTGGATTCGGCGATTTCTGGCCACCCTTGCACGTTTACGACTACTATGTATCATAAAAAGTAAAAAGAAACCGATATATCCTTTAAAATACGCCGGAAAGGTATTGCTGTCAACGTTTCTATCGTCCGGCCTGATCGCAGTTTTTTCCAGCAAGAACGCTGCCGACACCTATCAAATGGCATTCCCGCGAACCAAAAATTGGCCTGTATGATCTTTAGGACGTTTAAAATCAATATCCTAAGTTTGGACAGAAAATTCGAACGCAAACGTAAATGCCATGCGTGGGCGCAAGCCGCCATGGCCAGGTCGTCGTTTTCCGGAATGCACGTTGTACGTGAAAAAGTACCCTGACCCCTTGTACTTTGACCGGCCAGAACACCTCTATAACTTTGTCAAAAGTATGCAAACCCTAGTACCATGCTGTGAAGAATTTTATAAACTTTCGATCTTCTCAGCTAAACTTTTCCTAATTCTCAATAGATTTCGCGGCATCTGGTCCCCCGAGAAGGGGCCGATGCATCGGCTGGAACTCGATTTTTGGCGGAAAATCGGCAGCAAGACCATTTAGGGGTTAAGTTGCGTTCCCGCGTTAAGTTGCGGCGCCAAGTTTTAGGGGGCGATCGCAACTTAACGCGGGAATGACTGTAACTACATGTCCTGTGACACACCATGCTGTTCATTGCGGTTGTACCAACGTAAAGTGTATCCCAATGATGCAACCGTACATCGGTACATGGCCCCGCAGAGTATCATCTTCTGATCAGACACTCCGCAAAGGTGAAAACCTTTGCGTTCAGTGCCGGGCCGCGGAAAACGCGGAAAACGCGATCTGCAAATGAATCCGACCGGAATCGAACTGGGGACCTCTCGCACCAATTTTGCTGACTATAGGACGGACGTCTCCGGTTACCATGGCATCGCCAACTTACACCTACAGTCATCCGCAAAAGTTCTCCTGTCCGGGGAGTGATGCAAGCCTTTCGGATTTGGTACTAGATAAATCACTCGAGATCTGTGTGTAGGAGTACTACACACGTGTCTGCACGCGAGACTTGTTCAGTATCAGTTTGTTTCTCGGATGATTATGGCTACTAAGGCTATAGCCGGTGCATAGCATCTCAGCAGTCAGCACATACTGTAGTAACTCTCTGCATCATTGGATACACCCGCGCGCTCGTACGGTACACTTGGGTGACCCCGGATGGGGGGATTTAGACCCTCAACTCCCCCCCCCTGAACAGGGGTGGGTGGGAGGGGGGGGTCTGACCCACCCCACCCCCTGCACACTCGCTCCGGGCTTGTCGCAGCAGCCAGCCATAGTTCAGTTGTCTCTTTGATAGTACAGGACAGCCACTACTGTAAGGAGTCGAGCGGCAGATTGTGGCGGAGACATGTGTGGGCGGTTCCGCTTACGGCACTGTAGATAGCAGCTGATGGGAACATCATGCAGTTGTGGCGGAGACATGTATGTACATACGGTGACTGACTGACGGGACAGTAGCTCCAAGTTTTTTTTTCCGGTGAAATGGGTGTTAGTTTATTTCCATATAACAGTTAAGGTGACCCAGGTATGCCAGAAATAGCCTGAAATGCCTAGCTGTGCCTAAATTGGGTTGCCCGCATTAATAAGGCGCGCCCTGCGACCAAGGTAGCCATTGTACTGTAGATATATCGTCATCCGGCATACGTGTAAAGACCTGGTTCATGCCCATGAGTGCATGGAAGACTTCCAGTGGGCTGGGGGTGTCATTGTTAGGGCCCGGGTCCCATACTTTGTGTTGTTCCGTCGCCAGGAGCCAGTAACGACGCATAGCCAGGTTCCAAGATGAGATAAACCGGCGGATCACGGCACCTCTCGTGTACGCGGCACGTAACGTGAATACGGTCTCGTTGCGAACTTGCCGCCATATGGTGTGAAGCATCGTCGTGCGGAGCCATATCCATGCCATCTGGTTGGCTGTGAGGCTCGCGTCCCGTAATCCCGTGATGCCGAAAATAACCGTAGATAGTGTGACGGTGGTGGGGGGAGCTGTAATAGCCATCCACTTGGCCCATATACCCAGCAGCCATTGCCACACCCCTGCGAGTTGGCAGTCCAGAAATCTGTGCTCAATTGTTTCATCTGGAAAGTTGCATAAGCACGCCGCCGCGTGGGAGTACCGGTGGTGCAGTTGGGAATTGACCCCGATGGCCCGATGCATAAGCAGGTGCTGGACGTCGGTGGCCCGTTTGTCAACCAATGGGTGATCAACTGCCAAGTAGCTCCAAGTTTCGACAAGATGCGGACGATATTCATGATTTTAATTGGCCACAAGAAGGTTTGATTCGTACGGACACAGTAGCTGTTCGTCCACCCATGCGCATCGTTGGCCCTGATCAAGATCTGCCGGACAATAATGGGCGTCAGCCGTACGCGTGGAAATAGTTATTTATAACTGACTGAGAGTACAGTAATCAGTACTGTAATGACTATTGACTGACCGGCCCTGAGAAATCGCGGATGACTTGTCGCCTGTTGACATGGAACAGCCTGGCATCGTTCTAATGGCTACCACGAACTGAGAACGGTAAACACACAAAACCAGGCGGATTTCATTCCGGCAGGCCCTCTGGATTCTTTACGGTTGGTCGGCTGCCGATTGCCTGCTGCTACTCACTCCGTTGTGCTGCATATTTACCGCCATGATGCGCCCATCGCGTGGGTAAAACCAGAAATACTGTCGTATCATCCAGGATTCTGCTGGACACTGCGCCACCAGCCAACACTGCCTGGTTTCATCCATCCGCCGATCCCATGTATTTTGGGTAGTGTACAGGCTTTGCAGTTGGTGATCTTGTAGCTGCTGATGCGTCGGCATGACGAGGGCTTGGAAGGCATTTTCTTTTCCTAATATTCTGGATAAGATGCGGGATGGCAGCGTACTTCGAAGTGCCGTAATTGTGGTAAGATCCTCATTGCAGCCTTTTTGGAACTAATTTGTTCAAAGTATCCTTGCCTGAAACAGTACATGAATTCGATACAAGGTGGTGCCTCCGGTCGAAATCTTTCGCCAGGGACAAGTCGGTGACACGTGAACCGTGACCTCCTTTGCGGTGCATTTCCTCGTTTAACCCTCCCTGCTACCGATGTGCAGATGACCCTTTTTACCCTAGAGCTTGCGTTGGTGGAAAGCCCTGGTGGGTAATGCGTTTACTGACACCAACCAAAGGCCCCCGTTTGATAGGCAAGAGCTATTGTAGGCATTAGCTCGGAGTCTGCTAACAAGAACTAATTCTGGTGCGTGACAAGAACCCTGACACGTAACCGGAGCCTGCCGAAGTCCAAAGAGGCCGACGTTACTTTTCGGTTCTTTTACAATCCTATTGCCGAATTCGCACAGCCCCTCGCCTTCCCACATAGCCTTAGCAGATCGCAGCCTAGAGCTAGGGCTCTAGTAACAAGGACAAGCTACTTGGCATGCACCCAATTTGATCCGTTTCTCATGTGCACGTGTCTTGAACCGCGTGCCTGCCGGCTGACCTTTGGTTGTCACGTGCACCTCTCTACTATTGCCCCTCTAACCCCTGCACACGGCACATCTCCACCCATGCATTACGGTCCGCATCTCCACCCATGCATCACGGTGCACAAAGCTACTGCTGCCACCCGCTCCGCATCTCCACCCATCCATTACGCTGCACAAAGCTAGTGCTGCCACCCACTCCGCATCTCCACCCATCCATCACGCTGCACAAAGCTACTGCTGCCACCTGCGGGAGTTGTGTTAGTCTTGTTTGGCACTAAATGTATTGATGTTCGCTGGGCACGGAGTCTCATCGATGGAGTTTTTGACATCCAGCTGTGGCGATGTAGTGGTTGGACGTAAGGTGGTTGGACATCAAGGTTCACTGTCATGCCACGAATGTTGTAGGGAGATGCGGGCATGTGTCATAGTCGGCACCACCCTCGTTGTGCACAGGGCAGCCACGCACCCTCGTTGTGCACAAGACAGCCATGCATGAGAGGGATTGGATCCTCATCCCGTGGTATGGGGGTGACCATGGTACGGGAGTATACCACGGATGATGAATAGTTTCATCTCTCTCTCTCTCTCTCTCTCTCTCTCTCTCTCTCTCTCTCTCTCTCTCTCTCTCTCTCTCTCTCTCTCTCTCTCCCCCCCCCCTCTCTCTCTCTCTCTCTCTCTCTCTCTCTCTCTCTCTCTCTCTCTCTCTCTTTCTCTCTCTCTCTCTCTCTCTCTCTCTCTCTCTCTCTCTCTCTCTCTCTCTCTCTCTCTCTCTCTCTCTCTCTCTCTCTCTCTCTCTCTCTCTCTCTCTCTCTCTCCCCCCCCCCCCCCCCCCTCTCTCTCTCTCTTTCTCTTTCTCTGTCCTTCTCTCTCTCTCTCTCTCTCTCTCTCTCTCTCTCTCTCTCTCTCTCTCTCTCTCTCTCTCTCTCTCTCTCTCTCTCTCTCTCTCTGCCCCCCTGAATCGCTTACTTAGGGGTTCCCCATCGTTTTTCTAGTATTAAGTTTTAAAGTGTGCATAAGAAACCTAGAGAGAGTGCATAGTAGTTTTAGCAGTTTTAGACTGTGCAATCGTAGTCTTGGGGTGTGCGGCGTCCTCATTCTCCTCAACATGCCACCCTGGGAACCGGCCACCCTGCAGGGTACACCATCGGCGCGCCTGTGAAAGTGGAATGCATGGATTGGGCCACCAACGAGTGGGGGCATGGGCCTGTCTGCAAGGAGGTGGGTGGAACGGAACACGCACGAGTGGGATCATGGGCCTGTATGTAAAGAGGTGGAGGGATGCTGCCTATTGGCCAACTTGAAGTAGATTGTTGCGGGACGTGCTCAGGCGGCGGTGGGTTGGATGCATGGGCGTCTGCGTGGGTGCGTTGGTGCGTGGGTGCGTGGGTTGCTGGTCAATTCCACGCGTACTGCTGTTCTACTGTTCAACTGGTCAACAAATCTACTGGCCTAAGGGTTGCCCGGTGTGAGTCGTCTCGTCCAAAGGTCATGCAGCCCTAGGACATGTCATGGCTGTTTCAATCGGCATACCAGTTTGCATGTGCATATATAATCTATCATTCTCAATGAATACTACTACATAATCTGCATAGATGTATATTACATACGAAAGTACTCAGTACTCTTCATAATCATTTCTCGCTCCATTATATGCATGCACTGTTTTCCTTCCTTGCCATCCTGCTTTCCTCTCTCCCCACCTGACACACCTCCTTCTCCCTTCTCCCTCCCCCCCCCCCCCCCCCCCCCTGCTATCCCTGCTGGCATGGAATGTTGCCATGATTTCGTTGCCTTGTGACGCTAAGGCCCCCCCCTCTTTCTTGGGTTCCCCGGCTCCCCTGCCCCCTTCTCTTCCCGTCCGGGCCCTTTCCCTAAGAAGCGTAGTCACCACGACAAGAATGTGCCAGGCTCCGCGCGGGTGACCCCTCGCGGCGAGGGGCAGGATACGGCAGGGTCTTCTGGTCACACGCTCTGCGCCCCTCACACACTCTGCGTAATACTCGTAGTCCAGCTCAGCACCATGGCTACGCTGGTATCATCCAGCCCCGCGTTTATTAGCCGCGCGTTTTTCATGCCTATCCCAAGGGGGGGAAGCACGCACCCAAGCCAGCGCGCGACACCTCATCCGCCATCAGCTCTCACACGCGGTTTAATGCCCACCCCCGCCACTCCCTTCCTTTCATGTGACGCCACTTCTCCCCTCCCCTCTTGAAGCACATCCCGTCAGCCTTACTTTATGCAAAACATTATTTCCATTACTTTAGTGATGCCCCACCCCACCTCCCCACCCCACCTCCCCACCCCACCTCCCCACCCCACCTCCCCACCCCACCTCCCACCCCACCTCCCCACCCCCCCACCCCACCCCCCCACCTCCCCACCCCACCTCCCCACCCCACCCCCACCTCCCCACCCCACCTCCCCACCCCACCTCCCCACCCCACCCCACCCCACCTCCCCACCCCACCTCCCCACCCCACCTCCCCACCCCACCTCCCCACCCCACCTCCCCACCCCACCTCCCCACCCCACCTCCCCACCCCAGCTCCCCACCCCACCTCCCCACCCCACCTCCCCACCCCACCTCCCCACCCCACCTCCCCACCCCACCTCCCCACCCCACCTCCCCACCCCACCTCCCCACCCCACCTCCCCACCCCACCTCCCCACCCCACCTCCCCACCCCACCTCCCCACCCCACCTCCCCACCCCACCTCCCCACCCCACCTCCCCACCCCACCTCCCCACCCCACCTCCCCACCCCACCTCCCCACCCCACCTCCCCACCCCACCTCCCCACCCCACCTCCCCACCCCACCTCCCCACCCCACCTCCCCACCCCACCTCCCCACCCCACCTCCCCACCCCACCTCCCCACCCCACCTCCCACCCCGGCACGCCACACCACCAACCTATCGATGGCAATCTCATTTCCCCACCACCACACACACACACACACGCACACGCACATGTGCCCCCCTCCAGACGGGCGAGGAGCTGTCGGTCCTGTTTGGGTACGACACCTTCCTCTACTGCGGGCTGGACATGCCTGACCAGGCGGTGTATGACAACCTGGTGAAGATCGTCAAGCTGGAGAGTGAGTGTGGGCCTTGAATTGGGAGAGAGAGAAAGTCTGCTAGTGGGCGGGAAGGATGGGTGGAGAGTGAGTGGGCGGGAAGAGGAGCGTTGGAGAGGTGTGGGGGGAGGCAGGATGGGCCATGAGTGGGGGGAGGCAGTGGGCAGGAGAAGACGGGCGGCGGAAGGACTTGGCTTCATGATGGGGACTCCTAAAGGAGCTGGTTCCCTAATATCGAAGACCGTGGGAGAAAGAGGGGCTGGGCAGTAAGGCCGCTTTGGCTTGCTCGAAAGCATGAAAGCACCGTCCTTTGGTGGAAGTGGGCGCATCAGACAGAGGGAGCGTGCAGGTCGAGGATGCCCGTCAATAGCCTCTGGGAGGCAGCAAAGGCGAGCCCTTAGTTTTGGCAAGGCATGCTGGTACAGTTATCTATCAATCATTTGAGACCAGTGAAATGAGTGAATATCAACGCGACAACCAGCGCAGGCCAGAAATCTGGAGATTCCGGACCATGGTAGCTCGAGCCTGCTGTTATCTTATTAGCGTTTTCGAGTCGTTCAGGGTGATGAAGATGAATGGAAATGGAAATGTGTAGCCGTGTATGTTAAACGTTATAGGCTTATGGCTGGCAAATGTGTAGAGCGAGACCTAGACGGTTTAGCTAAAGGCCAATCTGACGTGATCAGGGCATATGTTCCTACAACACAAATAGAGAAACATGAAAACGACCAGTTGCCGGTTTGGAATATATGCAATAATGCGGCCGTTAGCGTGAGCGGTGGCTGTGCCGCGGATACCGCATAGAGGCATCCTTCCAGGTCCCAATCTCACATGTAGGTCACCGGTGTACTAGCACGGTGTCCTTTCTTATCCCTATGTTTGTTTATGCGGGCGCCAATGTAGCCCAGAATCGACCCACCGGTTCCCAACGTCAGGGAGGCTGTATGCATCGTGTGGCCGTGCGCATCGGCATACATGCGCTGAGGCTGATGTTATGGAGACGCAGCCTACCTAACGTCCGTTCTCGCAACTGCCACGGGCCCATCACTCTGACCGGCATGGCGAGTCATATCCTGCTAGTAAAATGTCCTACTAGTACAATGTCCTCGTAGTGCCGTTCCTCCGTGATCCGTACGCTGATGCGCCTTTTGGCTGGACCCGCTGTCCCTGGCTATATTTGGCATGAGCATACAGGTATGGGCTCGGGCTACCATGGTCCCGATCTCTGGCCTGCGCTGGTTGTCTCATGGATAGCTTGGTCACTGTAGTTATGGTAGTGCCATGCCTGCGCTGTTTGTCTCATGGATATGTGGTACAAATGTGCGTACCGATGTCACTGTGTACCTAAATTAACGTTGCTCACATGCATGCGGCATTCACATGGACACATATATATGCCTGTGCTGGTTATGCTGTCCCCACCCCTGCGTGCGTTGCGCCTGGGTGATGTTTGCCAGAAGCGTGGCACTGCCGCGTGCCCATGGCCCCGGGCGACAGCTTCTATGTGCCTTTCACCATCAGCCTGTGGGGCGTCGTCGAGGATGGTGAGGGACAGGGGGCTGTATAGTAGTGGATATGCACGCTAAGTGTACTATTTTATCTATACATAGAGTGCGGGGCTAGGGCAAGATGTATGGGGCATATTGCAGGGGCATGGTCCAGGATGGGAAGAGGCAAGGGGCACATAGTAGTACACCACGATGAATATGTAGAGCGAGGGGTAGGGGCAGGATGTTTAAGCAGGGGCGTCATCAAGGATGGTAAGGGGGAGGCTCTAACTTAAAATAGAAAGGGGCTAGGGGCAAGGTTTTGTACTGTACGGAGCAGGCACCCTATTTTCTTCATTTTGGGGAGTCTCGGCCTCCATTGTTTCCTTTTGCATCCCTTTGTGCTTGATGGGCTGATTCCTGCTCTGTCGACAATGGGCGGCATGCCTCAGGACTTCCAGACCCTTGAATGCTGGGCCGGATGAGAATGTTACATGGGCTTGAGGAGGTTTCGTGCAACGTGCAGTTTGGGGCTTCCTGGCCTGGTTTATGTTTTTATTTATTACTTGGAAATGCTGGGGCCACCGGGCTCTATGTCATATCCCACATGGCAACCATGTCACCCTGGTTTCCCCCTCCCTTGCCTCTCCTCAGTCGTCGCAAATGTCTTGTTGCCCACCAGACCACATCCACATTTACCGCCACCTGAGCCGCGTCTTCCATGCCCTTGCTTCGGCGCCCCTCGCTGCTCCCTCCTCCCTCATGAATCGCCCCCTCATGAGTCATTTTCCATTGCCCACCTGACCGTTTCCGACACACTCTTACATCATCATCTACCACCACCGCACCCTGGTATCCCCCTGGCTTGACTCATTCTCGCCCCCCCTCATGCCAACAGTACCCAGCTCTCGTTGGCTGGGTTCCCACCAGACCTCGTTTTCATATACAAACACCTCAACCTGATGACATCCCCCCCTTTTCTTTTACTAGTATTTCATGATGGACGCGTTATTGCCCGCACCCGACCACGTTCACGTGCACAACCTCCTCACCTCCATAACCCATGCCCATGTACCGCCTCCTCTCCCGTCCCTTCCCTCCCCTCATGCGGAATGCTCTGTCTCCCACCAGACCACATCCACATCGACAACCACCTCAACCTGGTGTTCCACGTCGACAACCGCAAGATTATCGGTGCGGCTGTCTACCCCGTGCGCGACCGTTTCCAGTTTGCAAAGCCGGGCGCCATCGTCAGCCTGCACGGGCCTGTCAGGTGAGCGCTCTTGCCCCTTGCACCCCGCCTAGCCTTGTAATAATCACTGGACATCTTTATAATAACAAGCGACCACCTTTAACAACCGGCCACCTTTATAAAAACAACCGGTCATCTTTATAAGAACAACCGGTCATCTTTGTGATAACAACCGGTCATCTTTGTGATAACAACCGGTCATCTTTGTGATAACAACCTGTCATCTTTGTGATAACAACTGGCCCGGGGTAACCAACCTCCCAACCTTGAGTATTTGTGATTGCCATTTGTTGCCATGTTCGAAGAAGGCCGGCATCACATGTCTGCAGAGATGGAATTTTCGGCAGATAGCATAACAATGAAAAATTCCCATATAATCCTGATCATCGTGATGCATCGATCATTGTTTATTCTTGCGCCCGCGTGCAGGTGGTCACACGGCTGGCCATTCCAGCTATATATACCATCGTTACAGTGTACTTGTTTAGTCTTGCGTCCTCGCGGATGGTCCCGCCGCATTTGCCCATGCTGGTCTGAGCTCATAAGACACTGAAACTCCAAATATTCTGTGTGTTTATTTGTTGACTTGTGTTTGTTTTTTCTCCTCACACATGCATATGTAGTTCCACCGCCACTCCACCTGGTTCCACATGTCGATGGTGTTGTTGTTCTATGTTTATCTGTTCCATGTTTTCTCTCGTGCTTGTTTGTACGTTCATCTGTGTGCAGGTGCTTCCACTGCCGATCGTTCCAACTAAAGATCGCACCCACGTTCCTGTGATTGTCCGTTTATTACTTCATCCGCGTGCAGGTGGTTCCACCGCCAATCGTTCCAGCTGCTGACCACAGCCGGCGCTGCGGAACCTGAGAAGGGCGGCGACGTGAGCCACCCGGTGGTGCTGGCGGGCGCGTGCACGCTCTCCTCGCTGCTCACCCTGCTGGGTGCTGCGGTGCTGTACCAACGGCGGCTGAAGCCGCTCATCATCCGCAAGTGCATGAAGAAGGATTGAGAGGGTGCAAGTGCATGAAGAAGGATTGAGAGGGTTCAAGTGCATGAACAAGGATTGAGAGGGTTCAAGTGCATGAAGAAGGATTGAGAGGATCATTGGGACTGACGGAAGGAGGATTGAGTTCGTGAAGGACCGTAAGGAATAGAAATGGTGGAAGGATGGCCTACTGGATGAGAGTGTGTTGTGTGATGAAGAAGGATTGAGAAAGTGCACGGAAGGGCTGATAGGGTGGGAGTGATCGATGGAAGAGACTATGTGTAGGAATGGTGGAAGGACGGCTGAAAGGCTGGAGGTATTGAACGACTGAGAGGGGTGGGGTGATTGCATGAAGAGGGAGGGGAAGGGTGGGAGGATATGAGGCTGAGTGCTTCAAGCTAAATGGGATTAGCCTGCAAGTAATTAATACGATGAGAATGCTTGGGGGGAAACTGATTTGCTATGAAGGGGTTGAGGAGCGGTGCGAAAGTTCAAGGCCATGGGGAAGCAGAGAGTGTCCATGTTGCCGCTGTGCAAGGCAAGCCCTCATGGGGGCTTGGAAGACGCTGCAACAGCCAAGGGTATCACGATCTTCTTTGCGTCATTTACTATGTTGTGTGTGGACGCTTTGTCAGCGCGGTGGCACTGGGAGACGTGGGCGTGATAGCGTTTGCAAAAGAAGTCGGATGCCGCCCGCATGTGTGGGAAGGTGAACAAAGGAAGGAGAGCTTCGCGAGGGAGGGCCCCCGGGGAATGCGGTTTTGTTGCCAAAAGAGTCAATGGAGGCAAGGGATTCTTTGCACTTCGAAGCGATCGCTGGGCTAGCTACACCCACAGGAAGATGCTGGCCGGGGTAAACCTTGTGAATGTACAGTAAGGGGCTGGCCTGGCCGGCACATCCTTGGTCGGCGCATGCATGGCAGACTTTATTATGGGAAGAGGGTGACGTTGCATGTGGCAATAGCTACTGTGGCAATAGCGTGCCAAATCAGAAAATAGCTATTGTGGGAAGGAAACGAAACCATTTGAAGGATCTGAAGGCGCTTCGTCAGCAATATGTGTGAATAATTAATTCATTAATTCATTAAACACGTGCTCCCGTTGGGGAGTCACGGAGCACCAAGACCGGTGCTCTTAATCCCTGTACGTGTGTGCACAGCAGGAAGGGGGCAGAGGCCCCCCCTTCCCCCATGGCACTGGCAAGCCACATGTGCAATCGGACACGTCGAAACGATCCGGCATCCACTGAGGGTGCAATAAGACCTGGGTGAGCATTGCATTACTATTCTGATTTGGCACGCCGCAAAGGTGAAAACCATTTGCCTATATTGACGTGAGCAAACAAGCCGTGCTAGGCAATACACATAGCTAGGCTGGCTGGTATCAGTGGGGCTACTAACGGCCATATTGGCGTCCCTAGCTATTCTTTCTGCCATGCATTAGTGTTGCACATGTCATGTCTAGGTAGTGGCCAGGTACATGCATCACGTAAACATGGGTGTGACTACAATTGAAATAAATAAATAAATTATAACATGACTCCGTTGGGAGATCATGTAGCTCGTATTCCTTGCTGGATGGATGGGGTTGGGCTGAACCCCGAAACCGAACTAAGCTAACTCTAAGCTAAATCTAAGCTAGTCTAGAAAATCCTAACTACTCAACTCAGCAAAGCGCCCCTTCCGGCTCCTGGGGGGGGGGGCTTGCCCACTGGGGCTGGCGTGTGGGCCTGGATCGACAATCGCCTGCCACCTCATTCCTGTTCTGCATAGCAGTCCACTGGCAAGCAAGAGGGAGTAAATTAATGCGGTGTTCAAACTGGGCTGGGACTACTAGGTCGGCCAGCAAACTGCTGTGTTCAGTTCATGGCAGGTTTACCCATCTTTCTAGGAATGTCCTTGGGGTCAGGATATGCCGCCCTGGTGACTACAATGGCTATGGCCAAGCTAACCGGTGGGGGGCTTAATTCCACATCTGATTGTTGACAATCAAGTCCCCAACCCTCCACACCCCCAACCCTCCTTACCCTCATGGGCCTGGTAGTTGAGGTAGAACTGCGTGGGTGCCACCGCCTTCCCCACTCACGGGACAAGGCGGCTCCACCGGTCCTGCTCACCTTCCCCTCCCGTGAGGACAAGCAGCGGAGTCCTCTCTCGTCGCAAGCGGCTGCACGACCTCACCTGGACGCTGGACAACGACCTGACCCCCGCTCAGCAGCAGCAGCGACGCGACCTGTGGCCGGAATACCTCCGCCACAAGCAGGACCCCCAGAAGCCCAAGGTGTACTGGAGGGGCGGGGACCTGATGATCAACCACAAGATGATCAACCGTGGACGCCCCCTGCGGGCTAGAAAAGCTTGAGTAGCCCTAGCTAATTGTATCCATTGGTAGTCACTGCCGCTATGGCAGCCATGCTTAGAATGTTTGCCTAGCTGTGCCAACATACCAAGTCACGTGCACCGCTAACGTACGCACGCGGTCCACAACCAGCCATATAGCCTCGGTGCGAGAGGTCCCCAGTTCGATTCCGGTCGGATTCATTTGCAGATCGCGTTTTTCCGCGTTTTCCGCGGCCCGGCACTGAACGCAAATGGTTTTCACCTTTGCGGAGTGCCTGATCAGAATATAGCCTTAGCTTAGTCCTTGTACAGCCATGCTACGTCCTGGCTATGCTCAGATCACTTGCCCACGCTCCTTGTTATGCCATGCTCACATGGGTCTTGTTGTGGCACCCACAGATCGCCGGACCGTTTAGCGTGTCCGATTGCAGCTGTGGCATGCCTTTGGCATGAAGGAGAATGCCAGGGGGTCTTTGCCCTTTCTCCTGTTGTGCACACACAGGGATTAAAAGCACTCCGGTGCTCCGTGACTCCCCAACGGGAGCACGAGATTAATTAATCAACCCTCCACAAAACCTTGGGCTTCTTGGGGTCTTGCTTGTCAGTGCTTGCCAGTGGCCCGCGGACGTATTCCGGCCACGTACACACTACATGCATGCAGGTCGCGCCGCTGCTGCTGGTGCTGATCGAGTGGGGCCGCCAGGTTGTCATCCAGCGTCTACTTGAGGGGAGGTCGTGCAACTTTTTGCGGCGAGAGAGAAATTACCTAGCCGCTTATCCTCCATGGAGGCTGCTGAAGGTGAGCAAGGACTGGTGGGGGTGCCGCCTTGTCCCGTGAATGGGAAAGGCTAGCCGCCCACGCAGCCCTACTTCACTGTTTAGGTCCAGGTGGGTAAGAAGCTTGCTTCAGAGACCAGAGCTCACGTCCTCGAGAGAGGTTGCCATCTGAGTCCGCCGGCTGCTGGGGGAAGCGACGCAACACCACGTGGTCTGTAGGTGTGGCGGGCGCGCTCGGAGGCCTCGCACGTTCGTCTGCCCGGCGATGGGCTTCCGGCTCCTGCATGCAGCTTTGTCGGCGATGGCCTCCGTAGTCGAGGTGCATGGTCGCTGACCGCAGCAGGTCAGCACTGATACGAGTGCGGCGAGAGGTCACCACTGCTTCCTGCCGGGTGGGCTGGGCAGCAATAGTGGCTGTCTGCGCCGCGATCTCCGGCCGGGACCTGCGCGGCCAGGGCCTTGGTTTGGGTGGTGATGGCTTCGAGCTCTTTTTGATGCGCACGCCGACCTTGCCATAGCCACCTGGTTTAGGCAAGAAAGTAGGGCGGCATGTGCATCAAAAGCCTGCGCCGCGGTCTGCATGCGCACTGCCGTGAGCTGGGGTTGAAGCTTGCATATGTCAGGCGACCTTGGTTTTCGCATAATTTGGAGTCCCTGGCCTGCCCTGGCAGGTGTTGAGCATCATCAGTGGTCAGCGATTTCACGGCTTCTCCGTGAGCTGGGGTTGGAGCTTGCATTTGTCGGGCGACCTTGGTTTCCGCAAGTACTTTGGAGTCCCTGGCCTGCCCCAGGTGTTGAGCATCATGGTCAGCGATTTCAGCTTCTCTCGGCCAGCGGCCACTGATGTCACGTGCTCCTCTGGACAGCACTGCGCAGATGTCATCGTTGCAGACGGAGGGAGCCGATGTGGCTGCAGGCGTGGGGGCTGGGTTGCGGAGCGCAGCGATGAGGTGGTGTTCATGGAGCTGAATGAAGCTGGTCAGGATAGGACAGCGATGGTTCCTCTCGGACGCGTTGAGGAACCTCTCCAAGTCGTCGTAGTCGACAGGCTTCAAGGGCCAAACAAGCTTGCATTCCTGCGCTAAGTACTTGACGATCTGGACACATTCTCCCCAGGACACGTGTAGACAAGTGAGGAGGGGAAAGCTTTCCTGGCTGGGGTGATGTCGACTCCATTTGTGCTTGTGGCAGGGACCATGTGAATAATGGATCGAAAAGTGGTGACAGGGGACCATGCAGCGATGCTTGAACGAGAAGCGTAGTGATCATGACGGTAAGCTTTTCACCATGCTTGCTAAACGCCAGCTGTGCGAGGCTTCTCCTTTGGTATCCTTGGTCTGGGTCTCTGGTCCAGCTCATGACCATCATGTCCAGATTGAGCGTATATCGGTCATGGTAAAGCTCATCCAGCACCCTTTCATCATATTATCAATTGAAGGATTATCAAATGAAGGAGACTGGGGGTCTCTGCCCTTTCTCCTGTTGTGCACACACAGGGATTAAAAGCACTTCGGTGCTCCGTGACTCCCCAACGGGAGCACGAGTTTAATGAATTAATTAATATTATCAAGATAAATATAAAGATCGTTAGCTGTTTTTCTTTATGTAATATGAATTGCTGGGCAGTCGCTTACGAGTGTGCACGTCATCCCGAGTATGTAATACATGATACACCAAGCTGTATGTACAAGCTAGGGGTTAATTCACCACCGGCCGGCGCCGGTTCGGTGCACATGCACCTCCTATGGCACCACACCACCATTCCCTTTGCAGAAAGGGTCTGGCAAGGCTAGCCGTCTGCCCTCGCCATACCTTTTCATTATTCTAGCTGACTGAGTAATCATCCAGGCACGCAAGCGCCTGTTGGCACTGTGGAAGGAAGAACATGCAGGCGTGCTGAACAAGAATTAAGGAGAGCAAGGTGGCAACGAGTCCGTGTCCGGGCCAAGACTGGCGGAGCATAATATATGGTGACGATGACCGGCCCGACGCTCATATTGTGGCTACGGCCGTATGTCCAGGTGCATGGCCACTAGACTGTCTGGCGACGTACCGAGCGGCCTGCCGGTATTGATTAATTAATTAATTAATTACTTAAACTCGTGCTCCTGTTGGGGAGTCACGGAGCACCGGAGTGCTTTTAATCCCTGTATGTGCACAACAGGAAGAAAGGGCAGAGACCCCCTTTCTCCTTCATGCCAGAGGCATGCCACAGCAGCAATCGGACGCCATAGACGATCCGGCAAGTTCTGTGGGTGCAATAAGACCCGCGTGAGCATATCATAACAAGGAGCGTGGGAAAGTAAGCGAAGCATAGCCGGGACGTAGCATGGCTGGCTGTACAAGGGCTAAGCTAAGGCTATGTCTGGTTGTGCGTTAGCGGTGCACGTGACTAGGTATATGGTGGCACGGCTCATAGGCAAACATTCTAGGCATGGCTGCCATGACGGCAGTGACTACCAATGATTCAAGCTAGGGCTATTCTAGCCCGCAGGCGGCGTCCATTAATTAATTAACTAATAGACACGGGACTGCGTCACGTGAGCATAAATCCTCAGTGGGAGGGGAACATGGGCGGCGTCCATATCTTGTACCACAAGAGTGATCATCAGGTCCCCGCCCCGCCAGTACACCTTGGAATTCTGGGGATCCTGCTTGCGGCGGAGGTATTCTGTGTGGCCTGCGTATAGTGGGCCTGGAGATCAGCAAGAGGACGTACGGAGGCGATATGGCGGTCGCGGGCTTGCTGGCCTCGATCTGGTCAGTTGCCAGGCCGCTGTCTCCTAGACACCGGCTCCGCTGTACCTTACCGCGACGGCGGTTCAAGCTTCTTGGCAGCATCCTGCCCATGAGTGTGCCAACGACATTGGAGCTAGAATAGGCATCGCCTGGGCGACCGTGGACACATGCAGGTACCGAGCGCCCTGTGGGGCAAAACCCTGGGCATTAGCTCAAGAAGCATGCAGGTCCTTGTCCTCCCTGTGCTCGCCGACGGGGCAAAAGCGTGGACGCTCAACGGCTGCATTGGGATCCCTGGAGGTAAGACAGCAAAGTCACATGCATTCTCCGTTACAGTTTTCAGGTTGGCTGATGCCGGCCTTGTGCAACGGGGCCCCCAGATATACAGTATACTTGGCATGGGCATCACTCATTAGTAGCGGCTGATAGGCATCATAGGTTATGACTGGCAGGGCACGGCCTGGCCCGCAGCAATCAGGTACGTACTAGACTCGTCCCCTGGTAGGCCCTTGAGTCGTGGCCCTGGCCCAAGTTGTGCGGGGTTACTGGTCAGTGGCAGCCGGGCTGGCACCTCCTCACATGCATGGGGCAGCCCATGCTCGAAGGCCAAGCGCCGATAAGTGACCCCGCTCCTGTGTTTATCGTGGCCAAAACGGGGCGTCTAGGCAGACCTCTCATTCTCAGTGAAATGAAACAAGATGCAGGACAAGATGGCTCAGCTCCAGGTCCTGGAGGCCAACACGCCCCCTCCGGTAGGTGTATTAATGATATGTATTTAGATTTTCCTTCAACCCAAAGCAGATGAAGCAATTCATTGATCGCACGTGAAGCATGAATCCTCAATGAAACAGGTGTTAGAATGGCATGAGTGCCTATTATAACCTTGAGAAGCAGACGTTTAACCAAAGCTAGATGTCTCGGACGCATGATTTCTCGGACGCATGACGGAACATGCTGGGACATGCGTGGAGATGCTGACAGAACTGACATGGCTCTGGGTCAATGAGCCAAAGTCGAAAAAGAATGGGAGGATTCTGTCGCACCTCCAGCACATGGCCCTGTAACTCAGCTCACCTCATCCTGGGCACCTCACTGTCAGAAAATTGAGCAAATACCACATTAATCTATCCCCGTACCGCTAGAGCCACAAACATTGCGGGGGAATGAGCAGCTGTTAGTCTGAATCATTCAAGGCTAGTCTGAGTCATCCAACTCGATAACTTCGGGCGGGGGCTTGAACGGTGCATTCCCTGGGGTAGGCCGCCGCAGCTTCAGAAGGCCTGCTGACGCGCCAACACTTGTTGATGATGGTTCTGGTGATGGGGGCATGGTTAGGACGTGTGGCAATGGCAGTCATGCGCCAAAAGCAGAGTCAACCGCACAGGAAACGAGACGATGCAAAGCAATGAGCACCCAAACCACTGGTGCAGCGATGAGTACCTACACAGATGTGCAATCAATGATGAGCACCCAATCACATTGCGCAGTCATACGCCACCCAACTCAAATTGCGGAACACTAAGCAGCAAGACCACTATTGGTGAATCCTTCCATGGAGGCGGGCAAATCCCCATGCGAGTGGGCCTGCGCAATCCAATAGCAGCAACGGCTTCATGCTTTTCTCTCAGGTGCGCAAGGGCACCCTCCCCAAGGGATAGAAAACGGAAAATCATCTTTTAATCAATACTCTAGTCTCTAGTCAATCTCTGTTCATCGATACTCTCGTGCCTTGATACCACCGCAGGCATGAAATCTGGAAGGCCCAGACCATGCAACACATTTATAAGCAACGATTTACCGGGGTGATGCTGATCGGGCTCTTCCTATCTCCTCGACTGCCTTCAAAGATGAAAGGACCGCGATTTACCTTGGGATGTTGCCCGGTGATGCGCCACCGCCCCACCGCCACTCCCCTCGTTTCCTGACGACCCTCCCCTTCCAAACGCCATTGCTGCTCCGCCGCCCTCCCTGCCATACCCAGCAAAGCCCCCTTCCCTCACGCCACCGCCGCCAGCCCCCGCTTCCGCCTGCGGGATCCGCCGCCCCCTGCCCTCCCTATCCCCCGCCCCCCCCCCTCGGCCACCATTGTTAGTATTACCAATGCTGTTTTTATTACTCGCAGTATGGGGGCCCCAGGGCTCGTCGTCCATGGGAAGCGCCAGGTCACCGAACAAATAGCTGTCCCGAATCTCCGCAGCATAGGCGCTGTCACTGTCAACATCGCTCCCTGATGTCAGACCCGAGTCCTCCAGACGCCGGTCGCCACCGCCGCCACCCTCCTCTCCCTCGTCATCATCCCCATCCATACCAACAATATCAACCTCCTCATCCTCATCCTCGTCCTCGTCCTCGTCCTCCTCATCACCAATGATCTGGCGGCGCTTCGCGGGCCGGGCACGCAGACTGCCCCACTGGCCCCCCAGCTCCTGCCCAGCCGCCCGCGCCCGCCGCAACCCCTGCCCCGCGAGCCGGCGGGGCGCGCCCCCACCCCCGGTCCCATGCCCATTCTCTCCCAATGACCCGCCCCCAGGGACCCTGGTTGGCCCCTGCCGGGCCTGGTCCCCCGCCACCTGGCTCCCGCCACCCATCGACGCGCTGACGGCAGCGCCCGCACCTGGTGACTCCGTAGGGGCGGCAGCTGTGGCAGCTGTGGCATCAGAGGCGGCGCTGCCCCCTCCCGTGCCGGCGCCAGCTGGTGGGGTCCCTGGGGTCGTCGTGCCAGAGACAAGGTACGGTCGCCAGCCGGACGCGGTCAACACCCCTCGCGTGGAGACCATGGAGGCAAGCGGCGGTGGCTGTCCGGGGCTCCCTCTGGCTTGCTCGCCCGCACCCGATCGGGCTCGCTCCCCCCCACTTACGCAGGCCTGCGACGCGGCGGCCTGAGTAGCGGTCACATTAGGGTTCACTGTGGCGGTTGCGGCAAGGGGACTGGGTGAGAGCGAGGACGGCCCGGGTAGCAGCGCTGCAGCGACAGAAATATTGTGATTGTTATCCCCGTCAAAGCGTGCCGTGGCGCCGGTGCTGGCGCCCAGCTGGACAGGTGGCAGCAAGCCAGCGGTCCGGCCCGGCTGCGGCGATGTGCTCGCCACCTCTGGCCCCGACATCGGCACGGATTGGCCTAGAGTGGACGCCGATGGCTGGGTGTTGGTGACGGCGGCACGATGGGCAGCGGCCGGGTCAACGGCTGAGTAGGAAGTAAGGAAGACAGCGGGCGGTGACGGCGACAAGGAGCCCCCTGATGACGGCACCATCGGCCCTGCGGCTAAAACGTGCGCAGACAGCAAAACGTCTGCTACGAGGGGGTGCTGTGAGGCCGTGAGCGCGCCCAGGGAGGACGGCGGCGGTGCGATGCCAGGTGTCGCGATGCCAGGTGCCGCGAGGCCATTGGTGCCATAGCCAGAAGAATGACCACCGCCCCACGCTGCGCCCACCGTGGAGGACGGCGTGGCGGCGGCCAGCTCAGCAACACTCGCACGCTGCATCGACAGCGAGGAGGTGCCGCCTGCCCCCGGGTCTGCCTGGTCCCCGCTGCTACCGACTGCCCTGGTGGTCGCCCTGTTCACACTCATACCGACCCCACTAGCGCCCATCACGACGTTGTTGGCACTGGCGTCGCTTGCCACGTTGCTACTGGCGTCCGACACAACGTTGCCACCAGCACCGGAAGGGGTAACATCCGCTGGGCCGGCATCCGCACCCGCCGCTGACATCCACCCAAGGTCTGCGTCCAGCCACTCTGGAAGCTCCATCGAGGACAGCTCGTCGAGGACCGCACGGAACACGCTACCTGGCGTGTAGGCGACGTGGAACTGGCCAACGTCGCCCCCGGTCGCGCCGCCGGTCGCCCTGCCCAGGACACCCGCCGCTGGGACCGCAGACGCGCCGACCGATGTTCCATGGGGCACGTTGACGGATGCGAGGGGTCCCAGTGAGAGAGGACGGGAGGCGCCCGCATTGTAACCGCCATCACCGCCACCCGTCACCATCACGTATGCCCCCTCTCTACCCCCCCCTGCATTGGTGGGTGGGAGACCGTAGCCTCCCACGGAGCCTCCCGCGTGACTCCCCCCCCCGCTACTCCCTGCCAGCGCATCCCTCATCCCAACGGACGGTGGCACCGCCATGGATGGAGATGAGGAAGGCGAGGAGGACAAGGAAGGCGCCGAAGCCAAGGGCCGGGAGTGCATGGACGGGTCATGGCCAGACAAACGCACTGCACTTGCGGAGGTTCGTGCCACCCCTCCTGCGGCTGCCCCTGCGGCTGCCCCTGCAGCTGCGGCAGCCGCAATCCCTGCGGACCATCCCGTCCGTCCGGCCTCTCTCCCGCCCACCCCCGCCCCTCCATTCCAACCGCTGTCTCGTGGCGCAACGGTGCCGTCCCGTCGTAGCTGCGTGGTGGGGCTTATAAGAGGGCTCGATGGGAGGACTCCATGTTGCTGTGCGGCCCCTGCCCCCGCCCCCGCCCCCGCCCCCGCCCCCAATCCCCCTGCGTTGGCACTGCTCGCGCCAGTGCTGGCAGCTCGTACCAACAACGATGACGAGAATGAGGAGGATGGCGGTCCACCCGCCAGCTCAGCGCGTTGTGTTGCCCCCACTCCTTGTGCCCCGATGCCTCCATGTGCCCCAGCCCCCCCCAGGGCTCCTTGCCCTCCTCCTGTGTGTGCCAAAGGGCCATTGCTCGCGACAGTGCCGGCCGCCAGCGGTGCCCGCGATGACACCCCAGCGCTACCGCTACCGCTGCTGGCACCGCCACCACCCATGGGATTGTCCGCCGACGCTGCTGCAAGGCCTGCACCCGTGACGGACGAGAGCGGCACCTCATGACGGTGGTGAGCTCCCCCAGAGGACAAACTCACAGCACCCGGGCCCAGGGGCGCTGACCCGCTCCGACGGGGCGCCGCTTGTGACGGTGGCTGGGGATGCCTCGGGTCCACCGCGGTCGAAACAGGCCCCTGTCCAAGCCCGTTCGTGTTCGCAAACGCTTGCGTCGACCCGGGGGGAGCGGCGGGCCCCTTGCCTGCCCCCGTCGGGTGGGCGGTCGGCACGGTTCCCCGGACCGCCGACGAATTACCCCCCCAGGAAGCAGAGGTGCGGGCTGGGGCTGCCCGTGTTCGCGGCGGCTCGTCCTCGTCATCGCTGCTGTCGATGATGATGACGTCGGCGTTGCTTGGGGGGGGCCTCGCGGCAGGGGCCGAGGAGGACATTCTTGGGGGAGTGGATACAGCGCCCGTGGACCCCGACGCCCCCCCCCCTCCCATGGCTGACCCAAGAACCCCTCCTTTGGCGGGTGTGGATGAAAGCCCTGGGCCGCTCCCCTCGCTGGCCTCCTTCTTGGTCTCGGCATCTTCGCGTCCGGCGTATGGGTTGTAGCACAAGAGCTTGCGGACGCGGGCCAGCTGGTCCCGTGCGTGATGACCCGCATCCTGGGGGTCGGCGGGCCCGTCCCACACGGGATCTTGCCAGGAGGATTGCGGGGATTTGCTGCGGCGCCAGGATAAGGTGGGCGTCATCTCCACCTCCATCACGTCTGGGTCCTTGTCGAGCTGTGGAGACGATGTTGCGGGTTGGTGACGATGTTCCATTTCATAGATGCGGATGAGAGGATGATGCGCGGGTGAGGATGAGAGGATGAAAGGATGTTTCATGGGTGGGGATGATACAACTTGCATATGGGGGTGTGTGGAGAAGAGGCGGGTGGAGTGAAGGTTGGCAAAAGCAGGCGGATGACAGCAGCGGGATCGACAAAAAATGGAGAACAAGGTCAGCCACCAGCGTGGGCGTGATTGGACAACACCGACTGCACAACACCCATAAAACATGCTGGGAACACAAGAAGAGGGCAGCAGAAGGTGGGCGGCAAGCGTAGGCTGGAAGGGTGGCCAATAGCGCAGCAAGTTAAAAGCATGTAGACTCCGTGAATGGAATGGAGCGGTTAGCAAAGGTGGGCAAAGAGCGCGACCAACGGCGGACGAGGGTAGGGGTAGCGCATCTATGCAGGAGAAGGAAAAACAGAAGAGAGGCGTGGCAGGAGGGACCGAACACCACACCCTACTTTCTTGAGGGTCGCAGCCCTCAGTCTAACCCTCACATCGTTTAGAGCTCGCAAGCCTGGTTACACAAAGAATAAGACAAACAAAAGGCCAGGCGCTCTATTTGAAAGCACGTAAGTGATACCTGCATGCTACTTGCCATACCCATCCTCGCCCGTAGAACCCGCCTTGGTGATGACCATGGGCATGTTTCTTGGGCAAGTCTCACTGGCATCTGATATCATTCCCCCGATTTACCAGACTTAGGGTTTAGGGCTTAGGACAAGAACGGGGGCTTCGCCCCCGGTCCCGCGGTAGTAACCGATATTGTGCCTCTCCGGCGTTTGTGGCCGATCTCCGGCCGGACACGTCGCCTAGTCTACTACAACCGTCTATGGAACGTGTGCACATTTAGGGCCCACTGAACGCGAGCAAATATTCCAGTCCATGCAAGCAACTTGGGTGAAAATCGTCCGCTAGTTCCCGGCCAATAATCAGGCAACAACCCCATCACATTTGTCACACACATACCGCTTGAATCGTTCCCAATGCCGCCATTCTGTGGTCCATACGCCACGCTACTCGAATACGGAAGAGTGTGCGCAACAATTTGGGCAAGAGTTTGGGCAAACAACCTTCCCCAAGCCAGCCAAAATCACGCAGTTTGCTGTCCCACAAGAGTTTGGCCGCAAGGGTGGCACAAATGGGCCAAACTTTGGCGCGCAACCAGTGGACGCAACCAAGCCAACGGCACGCATGTAAGGGAACCCCTACGGTCGACCCCCCAATCGCGGTCACTGCGGCACGCTACTCGCACGCGGCGACACTTTGCGGAAAAGTTTGCGCAAACTTTTCGCTGTCTATAATCCAGGCAATTTTACCCTAAACAGCCCTGATTCCCCCATATGTCGGGCGCATGGCCCCCGTGCACATTCCCTTCCCCCCCCATGGCACCCACCTTGGTGATGATCTGGCAGAACACCGGGTCGACTTGCAGCTGCTCCACCGAGCCGTGTCGGCTGCAGTGGGGGCACTGCCACTGCAATGTTGGGGAAAAGCGAAGGGATGCCAGAAGAGGAGGTCATGCCGCAGACATAACGAGCACACGTCCATGTAAGTCAGCATTAATGTTCAGAAAAAAAATTGGAACATGGCACCGACCACGCCCCGATGGATCATTCTGCACACCGCTTGAGATGCACCATGATGTGACCGAGTGCTGTGAAAATGAATCCATTCTTTTCTCCCATGCGCTTCAAGCATCCCCCTTAAATGTAGGGATAGCCAGTCTGCTTCACACACAAGAAACACCTTGCTACCTCACTTCCCTGTAGCATCAGCCTATATGAAGACTACCCAAAGACTACCCGCTGTGCACACTCAGGGATCAAACGCACTTAGGTGCTCCGTGACTACCCAGCGGGAGCACGTGTTTAATTAATCAATTATATAAAGACAAACTAATTCCCTGTAGTATCTACATAGTACTTCACTGTAATTGTAGTAGTAGTAGTAGTAGTAGTAGTAGTAGCAGTAGTAACAGTAGTAGTAGTAGCAGTAGTAGCAGTAGTAGCAGTAGTAGTAGTAGTAGTAGTAGTAGTAGTAGTAGTAGTAGTAGTAGTAGTAGTAGTAGTAGTAGTAGTAGTAGTAGTAGTAGTAGTAGTAGTAGTAGTAGTAGTAGTAGTAGTAGTAGTAGTAATAGTAGTAGCAGTAGTAGTTCTTCCCTGTAGTATCTGTTAAGTAATACTACATACACATCCTCTTCGACGCACCTTGTTCACGCGCTCGTTCATTTGCAGGAAGATGGCCAGGTCAAAGCACGAGATGTGGGAGCAGTCCAGAAAACGACCAGGCACCGACATGCGCACGCAGCCCACCTGAGGGAAGGGGAGGGGAGGGGGAGGGGAGGGGAGGGGAGGGGAGGGGAGGGGAGGGAGGGGAGGGAGGGGAGGGGAGGGGAGGGGAGGGGAGGGGAGGGGAGGGGAGGGGAGGGGAGGGAGGGAGGGGAGGGGAGGGGAGGGGAGGGAGGGGAGGGGAGGGGAGGGGAGGGAGGGAGGGGAGGGAGGGGAGGGGAGGGGAGGGGAGGGGAGGGGAGGGGAGGGGAGGGGAGGGGAGGGGAGGGGAGGGGAGGGAGGGGGGGAGGGAGGGGAGGGGGGAGGGGAGGGGAGGGGAGGGGAGGGGAGGGGAGGGGAGGGGAGGGGGGGAGGGGAGGGGAGGGGAGGGAGGGGAGGGGAGGGAGGGGAGGGGAGGGGAGGGAGGGGAGGGGAGGGAGGGGGGGGAGGGAGGGGAGGGAGGGGAGGGGAGGGGAGGGGAGGAGGGGAGGGGAGGGGAGGGAGGGGAGGGGAGGGGAGGGGGGGGGGAGGGGAGGGGAGGGAGGGGAGGGGAGGGGAGGGAGGGGAGGGAGGGAGGGGAGGGGAGGGGAGGGAGGGGAGGGGAGGGGAGGGTTGCGCGCAACGTGAGCAAAACACCTTCACATGTGTTGGAATAGCAGCAATATTAGCCGTGCGTTAGAAACATTAGTCCTAAACGCGATATACCCCCAAAGCAGGAAACGTAAAACCACAAAGGACTTGTGAACAGCATAAATAAAACAACGGCATGTCAATACTCATATGGCAGGTTTTTCGTAACAGACGCATCTTCTCATTTTCAAGCGCTTCCCTGGCTGTAAACAGCTGTTAGGCCTGACACTGCAATGGTGACTGGAACCTCCTGGCATTTTAACTAGAACATCCTATCTAGTTGTAGATAGGGGTAGTTTTCCCTATTCACATGCTCACTGCTATTGATGCTATTCAGGAGCCACCCATCCGGTGGACCTGTCAACGCATCCATCGATTCCCCCAATGCATGAAATCGGCAGTGGAGTATTCGGGCAATGGAAACCTTGGCCCTTCTGTGGAACATGGCCTTTAAAACAACTAAAAATCTCCCTATAATTTTCTCTCTCTTTTTTTTTCATTCACTCCAACAACGGTGGCATCTACCAGAAACCGATTGATGCAAAAGGTTCACCGGATCGCGCAGCGTTCACTATACCCCACTCACTGAAGTACACCCGCCCCACTACCCCCACCCACTCACGGGATCGCGCGGCGTTCACTATACCCCACTCACTAATAGTACACCCACCACCCCACCCCAACCCACTCACCGGATCGCGTAGCGACACCACCGAATAGAGCGCCACTATTTCATCGTCGCTGTCGTCATTGCCGCCCCCCTTCCCGGACGACGTGCTGATCAGCTTCTTGTCCTTTTCCAGTGCCGCCGCAAAACCCTGCGCGCTGGCGTCAAACAGGACCAGCTGGGCCACCTGCCAGGGAGTTGGTGTTGGGGTTAAGGTCGGGGTTGCGAGGGTGGGCTATTCAACAGGTCGTTTTGATTAGCACTTCCCAATAGACAACCAGCCTAGTTCCGTAGTAATGATAGACAGCCGAAGTCAATGCACTCCACTACACCACAATCGCAGTCCAGCCATATCCATACTCCAGCCATTAGTAACATAACTCCGTTGGGAGTACACTCCAGCCATGCAGGCACATATTTCAGCACCACCACCAATCACAAATGCAGCAGCCTGCACAGCAGCACCGTGCCGCCGCTACACTGTCTATGTGCCATCAAGCAACGTGCAAGTCCAGCCACACCGCTAGAACAGCACATCGTGGTATGCCCCTCACCGCGTCCAGCCCCTTGCATGCACAAATGCAGAGGGTCCGCCAGTTCATAGATAGAACAGCCACACACAGACAAACGTCCAGCCACACCGCTTGAGCATAGCGAACCGCCGCGCGTGCTCACCGCGTCCAGCCCCACGGGCGTGCAGATGCGCACGGTCATGGCGAACGGCCGGTTGTCGTACGCAGCAATTGTGAAGTGGTTGTGGCCCTCGCGAAGATACGACTCCACCTGGCGCGCGCGGGTGCGATGACAGTGGGGTGTGACAAGGATTTCATGTGCATGACGACGGTTTGCATGCCATCAGGGTGCAGATACGACTCCACCTGGCGCGCACGAGGGTGTGAGAACGGGGTGGTGTGAGGGACATCTCCCAAGTGGGGGAACAGACGATCGCATGGCTACCACCCGACGGAGGAGGATGCTAGAAGCAACGGCGGGCCGGAAGGTGTCGGCACAGGGACGAGATTCCTACGACCCATCTTGCGACGGTCATCTAACGACGTAGCGTTCTTACAAACCCTCTTACGCTCCACCTTACAAGATGGTGTTCTTTCAAACCATCTTATGACCTATCTAACGACGTAGCAATCTTACAAACCCTCCTACGACCCATCTAACGACGGTCATCTTACGACCCGGGGTCATGACATTGTGTTCCTACAAGCCCTCAACAAGTGTGACATGCGGGACCTGTGGGGCAACTTACCGCCGGACTAGGCTCCACACGAACTACCCCCGGCTGGCCGGCCAAGGTCGGCCCATAACTTTATTTTATTTGAGATACTGGTAGAAGCTGTAGGCCTTATAACAGCAACCGTGCCCGGCTGCAAAAGGGTGTCAACCCCAGCAATAATGGAATCGCAGCGAAAAAAGCGAGATAAATGTAATGATGATAATAGGCATGATAATTCTACTAGTAATGAACAAAAAGGGCATACCTTCTGAGGTTCATCCCTTCATGATAATTCTACTAGTAATGAACAAAAAGGGCATACCTTCTGAGGTTCATCCCTTCATAATAATTCTACTAGTAATGAACAAAAAGGGCATACCTTCTGAGGTTCATCCCTTCATAATAATTCTACTAGTAATGAACAAAAAGGGCATACCTTCTGAGGTTCATCCCTTCCGTCAATCATCAGCTGCGCCTGCTGCTGCCTCCCGTACACGCGGAAACGGTAATCTGCTCGCATCCGGCACCGAGGGAGCGACCACCACGCACCAAGCAGCACCAGGTAGCCGAGCATGGGCCAAGCATGTCACCAGGCAGTCAACCCACAAGAAAGCGCATGGCCAGGTAGTTACCCACGGCTAAGCCATTGTGCAATAACGAAGGCAGCCGGCCACGATAAAGCAACTGCACAAGTTAAACAAAGAAAAAGCTCCACGACAGGCGAATAAAAAGCTATTTAAAAATAGGATCCCCCTCGATGAAACGTGGCCTACGTTTGAGAGATGCCACAGAACTCTCTAGATGGGCGAATTTCTGCGATGCTTGGGTAATTCTCTCCTGGCTACCAGTAACCCGTATCCCCCCCTTCGCCCCCCCAGCCCCACCCACCCACCCACACTGAATTCCATCGATTTGTGGATATGATATCTCAGATCTAGACAACAAATCAAAACATGGCAATACGTAGTTTCTTGATGCCCAGCATGCACTCGCTGTCGGCTTGAAGCTCGCTCTATTCAAGAAAGAACAAACGCACCAGCAGTTTGAAGTCCAGAACATCCAAGTCCAGACGCCACTAATAATGCGCATGGCCAGTACTCACTGTTGACTTGCAGCTCGCAAAAGAATGGCCAGTGGAAGCGGAAGGTGACCGGGTCGTTGAGCATGATCGACTCCACCTGAAGCGTTCAACATGATGACAGTGTGTACAGTATACAATATAACAACATTAAATCTATGGACAACAGGCTCCTCATCATACTTCCCCAAGATGGGAGACGCCATATCAGGAGGTCACTGTCGATCAACGGCCAAGCTACACACACAAGCGACCCCCTGGGCCACCTGCCCATGCTCTGTTCGTGTACTAATTCATCATGCTCTGTTCATGTATTAATTCACCGTGGCCTGTTCGTGGCACGCCCATGCTCGTGGCAAGGCGATCACCCACTCCACTCCATCCCTGGCGCGAGCTCTCTCGGACACAGCACATCTCCACGAGATCCTTCAAGCGCTTGCAGCCAGAGCTTCAAACGCCACCGTAGTGCATGCAGTGATTACATCTTCGTCATCAATTAAATTACAAGCACGTGACTGGGGTCACGTGAGAACCGATACAGGAACCTTCAATCCCTATACACAACGAGGAGGGAGGGCGGCCTAGCTCGTCGTCATGATTATGTGGTACTTGAAAAATTACCAAGGAGTTGCAAAACAGACCTTCAGGCAATAAGGCTCCTGCTCTATACTGTTTGCTACAAGAGCGTGAAGAGAGCTCCAGCTCTGTCTGACTACACTTGGCTGCTAGCGAGGCGAGAGGACTTGCACCGTGCCTGCACTCACCCTGACCACCTGCTTGCCCGTGCGCAGACTTCGCAGCTGCTCGCGCGTCATGTACCAGTTCCGGTCCAGCGTCAGGTACGACACACTGGAACGTACAATGGTGAAAATTGCCAATACGTCGAGTAAAAAGAATGGGACAAGGGGGCAAGCAGTTGGTAGCAATGGTTACTGTCATTGGTTTGCAGTGTCAGGTACCAGCTCTGGCCCAGCGCGAGGCACGACACGCTGGCAGATGTCACGTCAAGTAAATAGTACAAGCGCGGTGTGAAGGGTGACGGGTTACAGCAAGGCAACGGGAGGCAAGAGGTGCAGGTACATATTTGTCGAAGGAGTGCGACACATGTTACCTTGACGATGAAAGGATGCAACGAAGACGAGAGACTACTAAACAGGTACAGGGTTGCTTTGAAACCTCGCAGAATAAGCAAAGTCTTGTATTACACGGCCAGGCAAAGAGGATATCAATTATGAAAAGGTGCGAATTGGAGACTGTTGGGGGGAGGGGGGGGGTACAGGTGGCGATGTCTATGAACAGGGTCAAACGCAGCACCATGGACCTCCCAACACCGTCTCACATGGCGAGGCCGTCTACTTGGCTGGCCCTGGACCCATGCTTCCCGCTGGTTGCCCAGGGGTTGCTCCATACCCCTACCTTGAGCATGCTTTCCATACTGCACCTTCACAAACATCATGCTCTACCCCGGTGGTCCTTCAATATAGAACGCTCCAAGGGCACTAACATCATGCTCTACCCCGGTGGTCCTTCAATATAGAACGCTCCAAGGGCACTAACACCATGCTCTGCCCGGGTGGTCCTTCAATATAGAACGCTCCAAGGGCACTGACGTCATGCTCTACCCTGGTGGTCCTTCAATATAGAACGCTCCAAGGGCACTAACATCATGCTCTACCCTGGTGGTCCTTCAATATAGAACGCTCCAAGGGCACTAACAGCATGTTCTACCCTGGTGGTCCTTCAATATAGAACGCTCCAGGGGCACTAACATCATGCTCTACCCGGGTGGTCCTTCAATATAGAACGCTCCAAGGGCACTAGTCACTTCTTTATGAAAGTTGGATGCAAAAGGCGTGGCGGCGATGCCCCCAAGCAAGGCCACCCACCTGCAGCTAAGCATCACCCACCACGCCTTGCGCATTTACCCACCGCGACTTAAGCAAAAAAACACCACACCTTGCGCAAAAAAAACGCCTTCCGTTGGGCACCACCCACCTCCCGTTGGGCACGGGGTTGACCGAAGGCATCGCGGGGGGCGTCAGTTCCTTGACGCACGCCATGAAGCTGTGGCACGTCACCGTGGTGTCGGCAGCAACGGAGCACCGACGTAGCGGCCGCAGCGAGGATTACACGCAGTGGCCGCAGCAAGGAGTTAAATACGGGGTGGCCACATCAACAAGAGATTGTGACCGTGAGGGCGACGGCAAGGGAAAGGCGCAGGGTGGCTGAGTCTATGAGACCGTGAGGGAGGGAGGGAGGCAGCCGGCATTGGCTCACAAGGGAGGCGCCCGTAGGCGTCCGGCAATACCCTTGGCATGTTCAGTGCTCGCATGGGCAGGGCATCACCAAAACATCGATTACCACACGCACGGGTTGGTTAGCTTCCCCCCTTGGCAGGCAAGGAGCACAGGTACGCGAACCATGCTCAAAAGAAAAGGAGGACTATATCATCGAGACCAACATCGATAGCCGCACTCACGGGTTGGCGAGCTCCCCCCTGCACAGCTCGCAGAAGAAATGCTCCGGCAGCTGCTTGTCATCCCCCAGGCCCACGCACTTGCAGTGCTGCCACACGCCACAGCGCGGGCTGTCGCACTGCAAGGATTAAGGGAGGGCAGGTTACAAGGCAAGGGGGCAAGGGGGCAAGGGGGCAAGGGGGCAAGGGGGCAAGGGGCAAGGGGGCAAGGGGGCAAGGGGGCAAGGGGGCAAGGGGGCAAGGGGGCAAGGGGGCAAGGGGGCAAGGGGGCAAGGGGGCAAGGGGGCAAGGGGGCAAGGGGGCAAGGGGGCAAGGGGGCAAGGGGGCAAGGGGGCAAGGGGGCAAGGGGGCAAGGGGGCAAGGGGGCAAGGGGGCAAGGGGGCAAGGGGGCAAGGGGGCAAGGGGGCAAGGGGGCAAGGGGGCAAGGGGGCAAGGGGGCAAGGGGGCAAGGGGGCAAGGGGGCAAGGGGGCAAGGGGGCAAGCGGGCAAGGGGGCGAGAGGGCAAGGGGGCAAGGGGGCAAAGGGGCAAGGGGGCAAGGAGACAAGGGAAACAAGGGAAATCGCCAGGTGGCGAGAAGAGCCTGTGGTCAGTGATCTGTGTTGCCGGGCAAGCCTGAAGGCAGCTATGTACCGCCCTCCTTCGCCCCTTTTTAGTACAAGGACTGGTGTGTCCAATAAGAATACCCCAGCCCTCAACCCATTCCGGAACCGCGGAAGGCATCCCGGGACCATGAGACGGTGTCCCTTCCAACACGCGCAGGAGAACCAGGCAAGGGGACGCTTTCCGCCCAAGAAGATGAGGTGGCCATCGGGAAGCACACACACACACTCTCTCTCTCTCTGTCTCTCTCTCTCTCTCTCTCTCTCTCTCTCTCTCTCTCTCTCTCTCTCTCTTCTCTCCTCCCTCCCTCCCTCCCTCCCTCCTCCCTCCCTCCCTCCCTCCCTCCCTCCTCCCTCCCTCCCTCCCTCCCTCCCTCCCTCCTCCCTCCCTCCTCCCTCCCTCCCTCCCTCCCTCCCTCCCTCCCTCCCTCCCTCCCTCCCTCCCTCCCTCCCTCCCTCCCTCCCTCCCTCCCTCCTCCCTCCATCTCTCTCTTCCTCCCTCTCTCTCTCTTCTCCCTCCCCCTCCCCTCCCCTCCCCCTCCCCCTCCCCTCCCCCTCCCCCTCCCCTCCCCCTCCCCCTCCCCCCCCCCTCCCCCTCCCCCCCCCTCCCTCCCCTCCCCCTCCCCCTCCCCCTCCCCCTCCCCCTCCCCTCCCCCTCCCCTCCCCCTCCCCCTCCCCTCCCCCTCCCCCCCCTCCCCCTCCCCTCCCCCTCCCCCTCCCCCTCCCCCTCCCCCTCCCCCTCCCCGTCCCCGTCCCCGTCCCCCTCCCCTTCCCCCCGCCTGCCCGCCCGCCCGCCTGCCCGCCCGCCCGCCCGCCCGCCCGCCTGCCCGCCCGCCGCCGCCCGCCCGCCCGCCCGCCCGCCCGCCCGCCCGCCCGCCGCCCGCCCGCCCGCCCGCCCGCCCGCCCGCCCGCCCGCCCGCCCGCCCGCCCGCCCGCCCGCCCGCCCGCCCGCCCGCCCGCCCGCCCGCCCGCCCGCCCGCCCGCCCGCCCGCCGCCCGCCCGCCCGGCCCCCGCCTGCCTGCCCGCCCGCCGCCCGCCCGCCTGCCCGCCCGCCCGCCCGCCCGCCCGCCCGCCCGCCCGCCCGCCCGCCCGCCCGCCCGCCCGCCCGCCCGCCCGCCCGCCCGCCGCCCGCCCGCCCGCCCGCCCGCCCGCCCGCCCGCACGCCCGCCCGCCCGCCCGCCCGCCCGCCCGCCCGCCCGCCCGCCCTCCCTCCCGGCCCCCGCCTGCCTGCCCGCCCACCCGCCCGCCCGCCCGCCCGCCCGCCCGCCCGCCCGCCCGCCCGCCCGCCCGCCCGCCCGCCCGCCCGCCCGCCCGCCTGCCCGCCCGCCCGCCCACCCACCCACCCACCCACCTACCCACCCACCCACCCACCCACCTGGATCATCACGCCCCGGTCCACGTTGTCGCCACACGGGCACCGGATCGCGTCGCTGCTGACATTTTTGTTGCTGGTACCCGCGGAGCCCCCGACACCACCGCCAGCTGCATGCTTTACACCTGTGGCGTGCGACCCGGGCACCGGCACGCCCCCTTGGAGCACCCCCGGCTGGCGCGGCTTGAGCTTGGCGGTTCCGGGGGACGTCGCGGAAGGGGGATGGTGACCCAGCGAGGAGCCGCCAGCGGTGACCGGCCGGCTACTGTTCGTCACCAGCGCCTTGTTGGAACCTGGGGACAGGGCCCCGTTGTCCCTGCTGGGACTGTAGCCCAGGCCACTGGGGGGGGGTAAGGCGGGTAGGGGGCGAGTAGGCACATGTGTGTGGGGGGGTAGGTAGGTATTGGGGGGGGGCGGTAGGTATGGGGGGGCTGGGGGAGATGGATGTCACGTCCGGAATGGATGTGATGGATGTGATGGATACCATGTCCACAGGCGATGTCGTGTCCACACGCGACGTTGTGTCCGAGAAACAGATGAGCAAAAGGGGAAGGAAAGCCCGAAACGTAGAACAGGGTCGTTGCTGGGCTTTCAATCCCTCGTTGCATGCAGAGGGATGGGAGGCATGAAAAGACAAGGGCCCATGGCAAGCTTTTCGGCTTCCCTAGGTTTACTTGCAGTCTAGCTGGAGCGCAAGCTTTGTAGCCCACTGAATGTAGCCACTGCAAGCTCGTACCACAGTACCAGCGTGCAACATACTTTGCTGCCTTACCGGCCGCGACGACTTCTGTACATAGCAAGGCACAAGAGCGCACAGAATTATGTCTTGAGTGGCGCGGATTCAATATAAACAATGAACAAACATACAAAAAAAACTCTGCAAAGAGTCGTGCTAACATCGGCTGGATGCTTTACAGCCTTCCAGGCAAAACATGCCAGCACTAGCAGGAGGACCAGCACGAGCAGGAGGAGCGTGCTATGTATAGACGCAATCATAGAGGCTTGCCCTGCCCTGCGGCCTCTGGATTCGCCTTGCACATTGCTAGCTCAAGGCTGCCTTGCACCGTTACCGCTTGGCTTGCCTTGCATACATATGGCATACATATGGCGATGCGCACGTGGCCCAGCTGACAGTGGCTTGCGGAGGGCGCGCAGCGAGCGTACACTTGCGCATGCACCGTGCCACCACGTGACCCACCTTTGTACATCCTCATGGGCGACCCCGCCTTCTTCTTGCATGCCATGGGCACTGTCTACCTACAGAGACGCTGGACAGCACACAAACAAAGCTCACGATGCCACCCCTGCGTGTCAAGAGCAGCGACTACCCGAGGACGCATTCCAATGAACGCCATAAGACGACCCACCCCTAGTGTGTCAAGGACAGCGACTTCCTGTGGACACAGCATCCATTACGCAACTAAGCAATGCACCTCTGCATGTGCACGTCGTGTACGGCCTGCGCCACGCGGTGGGCGCCGCTCATCGCGTGGCCCTGCACGCGCTCCAGCCCCGCGAGGGCAACGTTCCACCCTGCAGGGACGCGGGCCAGATGTGCCGACGCGGTCACAAGGGGACGGAAGGGCACGGAGCGGACATGCCGAGACATGCGTACAAGCAGGCACACGCAGCAGCAGCAGGGAAGGGACACGGAGCAGGCACACGACATCAGGTTCCGTCGATGTTGTAAGCCACGCGAGGCATCGCTGGCATGCTTCAAGTCTTATCCACCCAAGCCTGACATTGCAACAGGGGTTCTTGTCGGAGGCCCACCCCCCTATTGCCCCCAGTTGTCGCTTCCAAAGGTCAGTTTCTCTGTGGCTGATAGGCGCTCCCTAGTGGTTCTCGGGCAGGCAGACGGGGGTGGGAGTGGCAGGCACAGGCGCGGAGTGATCGACGGGAAGGGATCAACAGACTTCGACGGGGCTGCTCTGAGAAGTTCAAGCACCGCACTTCCACCAGAGCGTTCCCAGCACAGCACTTCCAGCAAGCTGAGCACTCTACCCGGAAATTCCCGGCACAGCACTTCCACTACAGCACGTGCATCAGGGCACTTCCACCAGAGCACTTCCACTACAGCACTTCCAGCACCCTAGAACTGGGAAAAGCAAAGAGGGTGCCCTCACAAAGCCTAGCAACAGTCTGCATCACAGGCAGACCTATCAGCTACCATCCTGCGCACGCCAACTCCCTAATCTATATATTCAAAAGGCCTCGTCGCACCCGTGGGGAACATGTAACAATAACCGCAACTTGTGCTGCCCTATTATAATCACCCCAATGTGCCACGGTGTTTCTGCTAACAGCCCCCACCTTACGCCCTTACCAGACACACTGCTGCGCCATCTCCCTATCACGGCACCCATGCGATGCCACAGGACGGAACTCACAGGACGGAACCCACAGGGTCCTCGCACCCCTGTCTCCCGCCTCTAATTCTCTTATGATTATGTTGGTCATCTCCCTAAATTGGGAGGATGACTGCAACGCGGGCCATTGACACATACCAAGACCCGCAGACACAGCCCACTGCGCGCCTGCACGACCGCCAGGGACACCCCGTGCTTACCTGACAGACCCTGGCGAATGCGGTCTTGCAGCTCCTGCATCACAAAAATAGACACAAGGGCACACGACGCACATGGACGCACGGCACGGCACGGCACGGCAGGCAGCATCCGCCATTCGACGATAAGCCGTTCATTCCTATGCCCATCAGGGGTTTAGAAATCCTAGGTACTTGCATCCAACCTCATTTGAACCTTTGAATAGACATTTGAACGAGACAGCCACCATTCGATCTGCCTGGTGCTAGAACCGGGCAAAGCGGAAGGGTGGGCCCTCGCGGAGCCTGGCGATGGGACAGCCTAGGGAAGGGACAGATGTTCCCAGACAGGCAGCTTCCGCCACAACAAGGGATCAGACGCGACTGCAAGAGCCAGCACCCATGCCCTGGTAGGGTCAACCACAAGCATGGATCCCACGCAAGTCCGAGTGCAAGAGCCAGCACCCATGCCCTGGTAGGGTCAACCACAAGCATGGATCCCACGCAAGTCCGAGTGCAAGAGCCAGCACCCATGCCCTGGTAGGGTCAACCACAAGCATGGATCCCACGCAAGTCCGAGTGCAAGAGCCAGCACCCATGCCCTGGTAGGGTCAACCACAAGCATGGATCCCACGCAAGTCCGAGTGCAAGAGCCAGCACCCATGCCCTGGTAGGGTCAACCACAAGCATGGATCCCACGCAAGTCCGAGTGCAAGAGCCAGCACCCATGCCCTGGTAGGGTCAACCACAAGCATGGATCCCACGCAAGTCCGAGTGCAAGAGCCAGCACCCATGCCCTGGTAGGGTCAACCACAAGCATGGATCCCACGCAAGTCCGAGTGCAAGAGCCAGCACCCATGCCCTGGTAGGGTCAACCACAAGCATGGATCCCACGCAAGTCCGAGTGCAAGAGCCAGCACCCATGCCCTGGTAGGGTCAACTTGAGGCTGGCATTCACCCAAAGCCACATTCCAAGCCAATGAGCCAAACAGGAAAGGGGCCAACGATCCGATTCGCTGAGACACCAGGAAAGAGGGGGCAGCGCAAAGCTGCTGTTAAGCCAGAGGGCATGGTGCATGGGGTAGATGAAACACTTCATTGATCCAATGGGTCATATTAAAACTATAAAATCAGCGTCGTACTCCGTTTTATCGCCAGCCGAAATGGCGTATGTTCTACTTGCACCCTAAACACGGCATGTTAAGCCACGGCACGGTACAGACAGTGCACGCCCCCCCCCCCCCCCCCCCCCCTTAACAGACACACACACACACACACACATTGGTCACGCACCCACGTGGGATACACACGGGCATGTGCATGTGCCCTTGCCCGCCTGCCGCTGCACACGCGCATATGGGCACTCGGCGATCGAACGGCGCACAGGCCAATGCTACGCCTTCGACACCATGCCTTGCTGGGCCATTCGTGCGCCCGGCATGTGGGCGCCAAGCATGAGCGGCCATACCCTGAGCCGCCCTTGCGCCCCAACGCCAGAGCACACTCACGCACGGCAGACCGACACCTGGCTCCCCACGAGACTGCACAGCCACATACGCCCTTGCACCCCGCGCTGCCAGGGAAGCATGCACGGCGGCCAGGGCCCACCCGAGCCAGCGCGGATTGGCCACCTACTACTACACGCGACTGCATAGCGTGGTTGGCCACATAAGCCCTGCACCCCCATGGCTCCACACACCCACACACGCCACACTGACACACGGCACATGGACAACAGCGCTGCTTGCAGTGGGAACCTACGTTCTTGCGCCCCACGCGCGGCAGCCCCACGCGCGTGAGCACGTCCTTGAGCTCCTTGAGTCGGAACGCCGTGAGGTAGCCCTGGGAAGAACAGAACACGCCAAACATAGCACAAGAATATAGTACAAGGCATGGGTACAAGAATAGAGCACAGGCGAAGCATGGGTGCAAGGGGGTGGGCATGTGAACTACTGGATGCGGGATGCGCAGACGCGGCGCTGTCAGCCGTGTATCGCCAGTCAAGTATACATGGCACAGCCCACCAGTGAAGCATGGGGCACGGTGCACCATACACGCAAGAAATAGGGTAAGGGGGAGTGGAGGGGGGGCACGTGAGCTGTGTGATGTGTGACAACCGACATGCAGAGGAAGCGCTCGCACAAGCCACGCACAGGACATGGGGTCGGGAGCGCACAAGCCCTGTTGGATGCGAAAACCTTTACAGGTAGGCTGGCGCACGACACTTGCCTTCGGCGCAATCATGCCAAACGGCAGGCAAGGACGGGCACATGCCCCCGGCGAAATACAGGGCAGGGGGCAGGGGGCAGGGGCCAGGGGGGGGGAAGGGGGGGGAGGAGGAAGGCCGGTGGGCGGGAAGAGGGGGGGAGAAGGGGAGGAATGAAGACAGCGAAACAGGGAAGGTTGACCGGCGGGGATGGGAGCAGGCAAAGGGAGAGGATGAGAGAAGGGGCGGAACGGGAGGGCCGGGAGGGAAGGAAGGGAAAGGAATATATCAAGTCACAGTATGAAATACCCAAGGGAAGAAATGCGCGGTAGAGAAAAACAAACCAAGGAAGAATATGCACGGTAAAGCAACGAAGCAAGGGTTTATGGGGGGCTTTAAAGGAGACAGTGAGCGCTGCCGGTTGTGCCATCAGAACATTAGGACATGCTCGGACATGTGTATAGCATTAAAGCATGCACAGAAAAGGTGCTGCCGATTACCAATACGGGCGAATGTTGTGTCCATAAAAGATGAGAATCATCAGCAGGATCCAGTTCAGATACCAATGTCATAGTCCTAATACGCTTACCTCCAGAACTTCTTTGTCTGGGATACTTTGCATCCTCAGCACGCGCGCGCATAGCCCTAATCCTCGACTGCGAGCGTGGCTGTTGCAGTGCCCGGCATTCCGTTAAGTACTGGAAAATAATCCCACCGCATGTTCGACAACTCAACCGAAAGCGATAGTCGGCATGCGAGTGCAAAGATGTGCACCACCAGTCACCAAAACTGCGGCTGCGGATCACCGAAAAGCGAGGCTGCAAATTCTGAAAACCGACTCAACGCATTCAAGTCAGTGCAGATGAATTTCACGACGCTGAATGCTTTTTTCCATGTCGGTAAAGAACGTTCTCAATTCGCTTTTGTCATCCTGCCGACTTTTTATCACATTCATGGGAAGACAGCCGACGTAAATGGTTAATTTGATGAACAGGGGGATTACACCGTAGGACGGTGGAATAGGTAGATAGGCAGACCGCGCTATACACACACTGCCCGCTGTACGCACGTGGAAGCGCTATACAGTACAAACCTCGCAATCGTCCGCACAGGTCATACAATTTACTACAGTACATACGTACCTGGTGGCGCTGTGCCCACTACAGCTGTAGTAGTAGTAGTAGTTGTTGTTGTTGTTGTTGTTGTTTCCCACGCCGCCCAAGGGCAGCCCAGGTGCCCACTAGTAGTTTCTGGCAGTTCTGGCCTTCGCCAACCGGGCATCGCCAACGCCGCGCCGTCGCCCACGCTGTTGAGTTGAGTTGAGTTGAGTTTATTCCCACGCTGTAAGGATTCTTATTCCGGCATTATTTTGACGGCCACCCCTGCGGTTACGCGAATCATCGATTTATACGCGGCTGACGGTCGCCCTCTGGCATACACGGAAATTCGCTCGTGGATCAGGCGTGGATCGCAAACATGCCCAGCCGACCAGCCTGGGACTGCAACCTTGTCCAAGCAATCCCCGCCGGCATGATGGCGGCATACCCTCATGACAACCCCGCGCAAACTACAAATCGGGGAATGGGTGAGCTATTACCCTGACAACGATACGTCTACACATAAGGGCTGCATCGTTGCGGTCGCGTCGACGGGCGTTCAGTCAGTTACCGTGTGACCATACAATTGCTCCAGGTGACTGCACCCGGCGGTCAAGCGAGGACTAAGTACTGGGCAAATTGATTACATCGTACGCCTACGTTGCAGCATGCCAGTCAATGTCACCGCATTGATTCGAGTGGTCCCGCGGTCACTGTCACAGGCGTGCATGTTCAGTACCCTTGGACGGACCCCACCACAGTGATACGCGACACCACATGGCTGCATGTTGGGAATGAGGGGCGCCTTGACACGCTCATCGCTCTGGACCCGCTAGAGTTTGGGTGGGTCCTCACAACTGGCGGCATCCCAAAGACGAAGAGTCAGTGCCTTTTCGAGTACACGGCAGATTGGGGATATATCTATACCGGCTTCTTCTACATAAACATCACACAACTATGCACCCGGGTCGCCTCCGATGGCACCCGCCGGCCCCGAGTGGCCGGGCTACACCTGGATCAAGAACATTACCTTCGCAGTGGATCACCCATTGGTCGACAAACGGGCCACCGACGTCCAGCACCTGCTAATGCATCGGGCCATCGGGGTCAACTCCCAACTGCACCATCAGTATTCCCACGCGGCGGCGTGCTTATGCAGCTTTCCAGATGAAACAATCGAGCACAGATTTCTGGACTGCCAACTCGCAAGGGTTTGGCAATGGCTGCTGGGTATATGGGCAAAGTGGATGGCTATTACATCACCACCCACCGTCACACTATCTACGGTTATTTTCGGCATCACGGGATTACCGCGGGACGCGAGCCGGCCTCGACACAGCCACGGCAACCGGCCAGATGGCATGGATATGGCTACGCACGACGATGCTCATCCACACCATATGGCAAGTACGCAACGAGACCGTCTTTGCGCTACATGCCGAGTGCACTAGAGGTGCCGTGGTTCCTCGGTTTATATCCTCTTGGAACCTTGCCATGCGTCGATATCGGCTCCTGGCGACAGAACAACACAAAGTAATATGGGACCCGGGCCCTAACAATGATGCCCCCAGCCCACTGGAAGTCTTCCATCATGCACTCATGGGGATGAATAAGGTCTTTACACTCATGCCGGACGCCGATCTATCTTCAGTACAATGGCTACCATGGTCGCAGGGCGCGCTTTATTAATGCGGGCACCCCAATTTAGGCACAACCGACTAGGTGTTTGGGTATTTGTGGCATACCTGGGTTAACTTAACTCGTATATGGAAAGCAGCAAAATATGGTGTTGTTCTTAGTCAGTTACATCGTTTTTCCCGTCTTTGTTCTTATCGTGTCGATTTCATCACGACTCTTGTTGAACTCTTGCATCGTTTGTTGGCGGTCAAAGACTATGACCGAGACATTATGCTCCGTCAAGTCCGGTGTTTTTTGCAACGTCACCCACATCTGTTCGGTGCTGCCCCTTGGCACAAGCTCTACAAACAAGTCGTGGACCGGCTGGATCGCGTAGTATCTCTGCACATCTGAATCCTGTGATGCCAGATCTCCTTTGCGGCCGTTCCGAGCTTGGCACTGGATTCGTTGTCCACATCGTCGCGTCACAGCTGCAGCAACACGATGTTTTCTGGCATACGCGGGCTTTTGGTTCCTGCCGCACATTTGAACGTGCTGTCCTCCGGCTTTTTGCCTTTGCACCGTGTGCATTTCTTGGACGTTTGGAATCATGGCATGGCTAACGTAATGGCTGACTAGCTAGACCTTTTCAGTGGTTTTCCATTTGCGGGTATAATTTCCTCGTAAATGGTGGGAGATCTAGAGCGATCGCAGCAATGGTGCTCACCACTAGACACTCCCGGCCAGTTAGGCTCGAAACACACGCCCTGATCAAGCATGCTGTTTCCGGCCCCACCGTCTAGGTCATCTAGTCGCTCTACACGTAAGCCAGCCATAATTTCAATGCACAAGGCTACACGTACATTTCCATCACCATTCATCTTCATCATCCTGAACGACTCGAACACGCGGACAAGATTACGGTAGTGTTACGTCCTGTGCCGGACGGTGCGAAAGATCTAATCTAGTATAAGGTGCAGTTTAAGGGGAGGTGCGCCACAAAACCACCCTAAAACTGAAACATGCTAATATCAACCTGTATTCATTTCCACTATGCTCAGCAATGATTGGGGGCATGAAATAACATGTTTGGTGAGTTGTCCATGCACTTGTTGAGGGTACTACCCCCATATATACGCCAATAATGCGCTATAAATAGCAAAAGACGCTAATTAGGACTATGTATGCCCCAGCCAATCCACACATCCGCTTGGGACAGCGAGATATACCCGTGTAGAATCGTTCATGGCCAAAACATTGGGCTACTCACAAGTAGCATCGGAGGTGTATTGTGAGAGTAATTAATTTTCCCCCCCCAAAGCACCTTTTTTTCCGGACATTGCATAAAAGTGACATGAAATCATGGAATTAGAGGCCACAAAGATATACAAAGTTCAAAAATTGATCGACAAATACGCCCGCCAAGTTACAGGTCAATCTGATGTGTGGATTGGCTGGGGCATACCTAGTCCTAATTAGCGTCTTTTGCTATTTATAGCGCATTATTGGCGCATATATGGGGGTAGTACCCTCAACAAGTGCATGGACAACTCACCAAACATGCCCCCAATCATTGCTGAGCATAGTGGAAATGAATACAGGTTGATATTAGCATGTTTCAGTTTCAGGGTGGTTTTGTGGCGCACCTCCCCTTAATAAGCCGGCATAGCCGCGCATCCGCGTACCGCGATAGCAAGCAAAGATCGCAGTAAATTGACTAACTGAGCAGCGGTTTATCCTCAGCTAGGCCTTATAGCATGATTAATTAATCTAGCTATATAACACGGCATGTCATGAGGCAAATGACATTTGGATTAGTGCCCCTTGGTCTGAGAGAGTCGTCAACACTCGTTTCATTAATCATCAAACCAAAGAGAGAGAGTCCATCGTCCTCAGACCAATTTCACCTAGCTGCGCTACCAAGCTGGCAAGTTGGTGTGCAGGCGCGCCGACATGCGCGCCGATCTTCCAGATACTGCCGTCAAGCCCCAATAGGTTCTGTATGACGTCTAGGGCCGGCCCGGCCCTTAGAAGATCTCGTACTTCTGGCTAGGCCCAAAATAACTGGTCCGAAACACACAAAGTACCAAATAAACACACAAAGTCCCGAACTTAGGACAAATTCCCAAATAAGTCCCGAATTGAGTCCTATAGTCCGGCGGACTATGAAAGCGAGCTATCGAAAGTCCCAAACCAATAACAAATGACTTTCGACTTATTTATTGAAGGCATTGTTACGCCCATACAAAGGTCTGGGCCGTAACAGGTAGGCTCGAGCTACCATGGTCCGGATTCTCCCGATTTCTGGCCTGCGCTGGTTCAATGTCTCCTTGATAAAAAAAAACACCCATTTCACCGGAAATTCTTATTCCGGCAGGATTCCGGCGCTAATTACAGTCATTCCCACGTTTAAGTTACGATCGCCGCCAAAATCTGGACGTCGGAAGTTAACACGGGAACGTAACTTAACGCGGGTAGGTAACTTCAGTGGTAGAATTAGGCTAGCAGCCCACCCCCGCCTCCTCTGACGGACTTTCTATACGGCAATCGACAGCTTTCGTCAAGCCCGATCCAGCTGCAGCATCGAAGTCGCCCTAAGTCCATTTTCCGGCCAGATATTTACGGAAAGGTGGGCGCTGAGGTTTACGCCGCCAAAATCTTGGCGTCGTAACTTAACGCGGAAACGTAACCTAAGTGTTACGTCGCGTAACAATTCGTTGTAGTTACGGACGTAAATTAGGTCCTTGGCCTCGGTTGTTCCTAGGTTACGTGCAGTTCTAGTTTGGACATGATTGTCCCCGTAACAGTACTGTGGTATAGTGGGTGCCTTTGGGCGCCGCGCCGCGTACTATATTAGTGGTCCTTATCCTTTTGTAGAATGTAGTGGACAGGCGTGCATCTGTGCACCTGCTTGTGTTTCTGTGTTTCTGCAGGCGAGGGCCAGGTCGGCCCGAGCCTGTTGGACCGTTGGTGACCATTTATGCACGTTCCACTCCTTGTGTGGTCACTCGGCGTGTGTTAAATGAATTAGCACATATTAGCTTGGGTCACGGCAGTTTAGTTGTGTTTCCTTCCTCTTTTCCTGGAGTAAACGGGTTTGATTAAATGGCCTATGGCGTATTACAGTAGTACATATGTAAATGCATTGAGATCTGGTTCGTCTCGGTCGTCTTTCGCTAGGGGTGTAAATAGAAGCAGCCTCACTAGTTTAGGTAGTATCAGGACAGGTAGAGGTAGAGGTGGCGGCCGAGGCTTGCGGCGTAACAATGGACTCGGAGGTAGTTTAGATAGAGAGCGAGACGACGATCCTTTGCAACATACGTCATTGAATCAACCCTTCCGCGGCTGGGAAAAAGAAGACGACACGTACTTGACAGGTAATGGGCGGGTCGCCGTCAAGCTAGGAGGATAGTGCTGCCTGATTCAGGACACGCCCTGCCTAGACGTTAGACCTGCTCGAAGCGGAAAATCCTTTCGTATATAGCTCCTGTTCCTCGTCTTGTTTCCTTAGAAAGATGGTTTACTGCCGTAGACAGTTGCTGGTTTTGGTTCGACGATAGAGAGACGGCTAGCGTCTCGTAGATTACCCTTTTTCTGCATCGTGCCTGCTTCGTATTTAGACGACCCTTCGCCGGACGCAGAATTCTTGAAACCGGATACTTACGACCACCTGGCGCTGGAAACATCGTCCCTACGTGCGTCGTCAATCTGGTTCGGTTTCAGACACCCGAGATAAGTCGCCTTCTCCTCGTTCTCCTCATTTGACTGCTCAAGACCTACCAGGTGCGTTACCATGAGCCAACGGCGATCTTTTACTGCTCCTTCCCATTCTTCTAGCGATAATAGTCTAGCTAAATATTACGTAGTGATTACGCCTCAATGGTCCTCCATTTTCCTTTCTTGGTCCGACGCTAGGAAGATCGTTCAGAATCGTGAATATAACGTAATTAGGTATAAGAAATTTATGTCCTTTGAAGAAGCTCAGCAGTTCCTTATAGATCATAGCCAAACAGATTTAGGCCTGCATGTACGCCCTATTCCTCATGGTCGCCCTCCAGTAGAAGCTCTAGTCTTTGCTACCCCTCCTTCTTCTCCCCCTAAACGGGCTGCATCTGCATCTGCTTCAGATACTCCTCTCACTTTGGAGTTTGGTTCCCTATCCATTACTGTTGTTAAAAAGGATTGATTTTAATTTTGTTCCTGCTGCAGACCTTCAAGGTTTTTCCTTTTTCTTTTGTTGCTTTCTTCTTTTGATTCCTATTCCTTTACGTAATTAAAGATGGATCCAGTGGGTGGAGATATGTCGCCTATACCTACCAATAATAATAATAATACTACTACTAATAACATTAACAATAACAATACTCGTGGTAACCGACGGGACTCCTTGGAAACGGTACACCATCTCACTCCTCAAGGTATTCTGCGTACCTCACCGCCTTCTCCTGTTGCTGGTGGTCGCCGTCGTCCCTCAATTACCCCACCTACCTATGAACAACGTATTTCCCAAGTCAGATTTAGTGAGGAACCTTCTTTCGTTGTGAACCAGGCCCCTGCCCCTTCTGCAACCTTGGCTCACCCCTCCAGCAGGTCCTCACACACTAACAATGCTCCTAGGCCTCCTTCCCACCCTGTGCCTTCAATGCCTGCTATTAACACGGGTCGTACCTCGGCCCCTGTCGGCCCTTCTGGGCGCCCTAGTGCAGTTCCCTTTTTCCCACCTGCTTCCTGGTCCTACCCTGAGACGGCCTATGAGGCTGCCCAGGTTCCTACCCGTGTGGCTGATTTAGAAGTTAATAATGATTTCAGTACCATGCCCCTAGATGATAGGAATTATGATCATTTTGCCTATTCCTCTCTTCGTGAGCAATATACTGTCCCCTTCTCCTATGGGCACCATCCGGAAACGGTGGCTCCCTCTAGACCCCTACCCAAGACTTTTCCTATCCCTTCCTTCTATCCCGCTTATGTAGCAGTGGAAGATAGTGGCCCTATGGGAAAAACTGATTCTTCTAATCCCCCTAAGCCTCCTGCTCTTCCCCTCTTTGCCAACCTTCCTAAGCTGGATGTCAAGTCTACCCCTCAACAGTTTTTCACCTTCATTATGTTGCTCACCCAGAACACAGAGTCCTGGCAGAACCACAATAGGTGGCGCCTCTCTGATGCTGTACTAGTTCCTCATTATCTTACTACCTGCATTACTCCTGAACTTGCTAACCTCATCCAGTGTGAGTCTCTTGCCTCTCATGCCTACCCAAACTCTGTAGCAGAATTGTTCAAGCGTTTAGAGAACCATTTAGTCCCTCCCGATGCAGATTGGCAGGATAGATTATCCTTTGGCACCTTGCAGCAGGGTACCAAGTCCTTCAAAGAATATATGAAAGAGTTTGATGCTCAGATGGTACGAATTAGGGATTTGTCGGGTGCAGAAGTACGTGCTCGCTTCCTTCAGGGCCTCAGTAGACCCTTATTGCGTGAAGTCAAGCGCCAGTTCTCTGCCTACCGTTTTACTGACCTGCCCCTCAAGCATGTGCGTCAGCATCTTTTACGAGTAGCAGATTTCTTCTCCACACCTTCTCTTCCTACCCGTTCCCGTATTAATAATATAAGCCTTACCCCTGAGGAGGAGAACTCCTATGTAGAAGAATTAGATATCTGTGTGACTGACCTTTCAGCTCTGGATGTCTCTCATATTACCTGCTATCATTGTAAGGAAGTAGGTCACCTTAAACGTGAGTGCCCCAAGTTCCTTTCGGGTGCTCCCCCTCATCCCGACGCTCGCCCTCCTCGTACCCCTCAGCGTGCTCCTATTCGTCCCACTTCAGGACGCATTCCTTCAGCTACCCCTAGTAGGCTGAATGCTGTGCAGACAGGATCCCCAGGGTTCCCCTATGATAATCAGGCTCCCGCACCCTCTTCAATCCCTCGTGACCCTCCAGCAGTGGCTTTTCCGCCAGGGTCTTCTTCGGGGTTCGTTCCTATGGATTTGGGGGGGAGGGGGAACAGTAGGCCTGTCAGCCGGGGGTAACCTGGACAGGTCCTTAGATAGTACCCCAGATATTAATTTTTGCTTGCCTGTTTTTATAACCTCTGTAGGAGCTGAATCATCCCTACCACTACGTGTGCGTCCTCTTATGTTCTTGAATGGTGGTTTAACCGTCCCTCACACTGTTGTAGACCCCTTCTTGCATGCTGATGAACTCTTGAATGTCTCTGTGTTGGTAGATAGCGGTGCGGCTAGCTCCTTTGTGAGCGAGGCCCTAGTTAGGCGTTTAGGACTAGTCCCTACCCCTCACACCAAACCCGTTACTGTTCATTATGCTGATGGTCGCACCAGTCATTCCCCGGGTACGGTGTCCCTTCCCATGGTTATACAAGGACGTACTGTCAACCTGACGGCCACTATAGGCCCTATCACTACAGCTGATGTATTACTAGGATTAGATTGGCACCAGGATAATAAGATTACTATTAATTATGATACCATGGTCATTTGGTTTCCAGATAGCTCTTACTGGGTACCTGAACGTCATTATAGATTGGAAAATTTATCCTTGGTAGATATTACTCCTCCTACACCTGTTGATCCTCCTGTAAGACCTATACCTGAAGTAATAATGTCAAATGACGAATTACGTTCTGAATTAAAGCAAAATGGATACCTATTATGTATGTTCCTTCAGTTAGAAGTACAACAGATACCTATCACTAACAATAGTGTGGATATAGATGTAAATACAGTGGATACAATAGGAGTAGGATTTACTGAAAATGAAATAGTAAGATACATGGCTGTGATAGATTCCTCAAAAGTATTTGAAGAAAAGACTCCTTCTTATCCTCCTCCTCGTTCTGTTTTACACCGTGTAGTTATCAAGGACGGTGCAGTTCCTACGCACTCTCCGATGTATAGAATGGGCCCTACCGAGTTAAAGGAACTAAAACAGATTTTAGTGTCATTATTAGAAGCAGGATTGATAGAGCCTAGTAACTCCCCCTACTCAGCTGGTGTCCTGTTAGTTCCTAAGCCAAATGGCAAGTTTCGCCTAGTTACTGATTATAGGAAGTTGAATGATATTACTGTGAAATCTAAATACCCTCTACCTCGTATTGACGATATATTTAATAAGGTTAAAGGTTCCACTTGTTTCACAGTACTGGATTGTGCGGATGGTTTTTGGCAGTTGCGGATAGCTCCTGAGGATTGCCATAAAACCGCCTTTGCTACCCCTTTTGGTCATTACCAGTTTAGAGTAGCGGCTATGGGACTCTGTAACTCGCCTGCCTCTTTTCAAATGTTAATGAATGAAGTGCTTAGACCTGTTATGGGAAATTCTCATCTTCCTCAGGTGTCCTCTGATCTAAAGGATCCCTCCTTCTCCTCTGTTTCTTTATCTGAGCATGACCGTTCTTGTGCTCAAGCTTACTTAGATGATATTCTTATTTACTCTCCTGATTTTGAAACGCACCTACGTGATTTAAAGAAAGTATTAGAAATAATGGCTGAAAATTCTTTGTGGGCGCGCCGTGCTAAAGTGCGTTCGGGTAGGAGTGTCCCATTTTTAGGGCACGTTCTGTCAGATGCCGGGGTCGCTACCGACCCGGATAAAACTAAGTCAATTCAGGAATGGCCTACTCCTACCGACGTTAAAGGTGTACGTAGTTTCCTAGGAATTGCTTCTTACTATAGGCGTTTTATCCCGCGTTTCGCCACTATAGCAGCCCCTATTAATCATTTATTAAAGAAGGATATCCCCTTTGTTTGGAGTAGTGAGTGTCAGTCTGCTTTTCAGTGCCTAAAATCCCTACTCCTTTCCCCTCCTGTACTCATCCTACCGGATACTACTAAACCCTTTGTTGTGGCTACAGATGCTAGTAAAGTAGCTATAGGTGGTGTCCTTCTCCAGGATCAGGGTCAGGGCTTACAGCCAATTGAATATATCTCTAGGACAATGCTCCCTGCGGAGCGTAACTATCCCGTCCACCAGCAGGAACTCTTAGCGGTGGTGTATTGTTGCCACGCGTGGCAGCACTTCCTTAAAGGTGCTCAATTTGATGTCTGCCTGAATGAACCCTGTGAGCTAGATCCTTATAGGTTAGTTATCCAAACGGATCATCGTCCCCTTACCCATCTTCTCTCCCAACCCAACCTTACCCCTCGGCAAGCGCGCTGGATGGAATTTTTAGCACAGTTTTCCCCTTTTAAACTTCAGTATGTCAAGGGTGTAGATAACATAGTACCAGATGCACTCTCTCGTCGTGCAGACTATTCCTTCTTCGAGGACCTTGATGTTCTCAATATTACTCTAGTTCCTACTACTATGGGTGTAACCCCTTATGGTGAACTACCTGATGATGATTCCTATGCCTACCTCTTTCATACAGCTGTTCGCATGCCTGATCTCCTTTCTCACGTAGGACTCTCTCTCCCGTGTGAGGCCCTTCCTGTGGCCTCGGTGGGGGGGGAGGGGAAAAATAAAATTTCTATACCGCTTAGCCATATAGCGACTAGGTCAGGAAAGTCTTATGAAAACGTAGTCCCCTAGGACCTCCCCTTCTCTTCGGCAAGGCGGTAGGAGATCTCTTTAAACCTGTTCTGGATACTTCTGTAGCGATGCCTACCTCTGATCTTGAACGCCTTATTAGTAGATTTACGGCCACTGAGCCGGAAGCATTAGCTGCCATTGCTGCACATCCCCAACAATTAGGCAAGCACCCTTGTAAATTTGTAGGTGGGTTTTTATATGTGCAGATAGCAGATTCTCCCCCTCAATGGCGCCTGTATGTCCCTCCTATCTGTCGCTCCTCCTTGCTCTTTGAGTTGCATGACTTAGCTGCTCACCAGGGTGGTAAACGGGTACGGGACCTAGTAGCCCGCTCTTATTACTGGCCTTCCCTTTATAAGGATGTGGATGAGTATGTTAGAACTTGTCAATCTTGCCAGGAAATGAAACCCAATAATGTAGGACAGATAGCAGAACCTAGGACCTTGCCTGACCCTATCATGCCTTGGGATTCTATCATGATGGATTTTGTAGGACCTTTTAGAAAGAATGATAGGGGCAATGCCCAAATCCTTGTGTTCATAGATCGTTTTACTCGTATGTGCCATCTTGTGCCGTGTCCTTTAGAACTCACCGCACGTGATTGCGCACGCCTATACCTCAATAATGTATATAGATATCATGGATTGAGTAGGCAGTTTATTAGTGATAAGGATAAATTATTTACCTCAGATTTTTGGCAGCAGTTTTTCGCTGCCATCGGTACCAAGGTTACCTACGGTACTGCCTACCACTCCTCCTCCTCTCATTTAGTAGAGCGTCTTAATAGAGTAGTAGAAGAAGCGCTTAGGCACTATGTTAATGGCTCGGGTAGTGATTGGGAGGATTATTTATGTTTGGTAGAGTTCTCCCTCAACAATTGTCCCCAAGCTGCGCATGGATATACGCCCTTCTTCTTAGATACTGGGAGACAGCCCCTTACCCCTACCTCTCTCTTAGCTAGTCCTCTACGGGACAAGGATGATGTGTCCCGAGATACTGTAGAAGGTGTACAGTCCTTACTAGATAGAATGAAAACTGCTCATGACCACGCGATCTCAGGGTATCAAAAAGCTCAGGCTAAGTACCTTGCTAGGTTGCGTGCCTCCTTAGATAGACGAGCACCTGAGATAGAAGTAGGAGATCTAGTATTAGTAGAAGGCCCCCGTGTTGGCCGTTTTGCTCATAAGTTTGAAGCAGAACTGAAGGTCAAACTTAGGCCTGCCTTCTTAGGACCCTTCCATGTGTTGTCTAGGGTAGGAAATTTCTTGTATAAGGTCGATATCCCTACCTCTTGGCAAACGCATTCAAACACCTTCCATAGGAGCCAGCTTAAACTGTACCACCCTAGTACGTTCGCTGGCAGGGAGTTAGCGCCTGCCCCTTTAGAGCATAATCCTGACACTGGGAAGTAGAAGACGAAGTAGAAAGCATCGTGGCCCATCGAGATATCAAAAAGGGCCGCGGTACCCAGCGTCAGTATAAAGTGAAGTGGATGTATGCTCGTAGTGAAGTAGATAAGGTTTGGTATACGGAGAGTGAGCTAGATGGGTGTAGTCGCCTGCTGCAGGAATATAAAACCCTGCACAAGCTCTAGTCGTAGGCCTTCTCCTCTCTTATGTTATGTCTGCTGTCGACGGGTGGTTGGTTGTCCCCTCCCCTCCGCAGCCGTCATGACAGAGCCTACCCCTCCGGCTGAGAGCCCGCTGCCGTCCCTGCCCCTACCGGACCCTGAGCTGTATTTCGAGGCCCTTCCGGGCCGTTGGGTGTCGCGATCATGTTACCGGGTGGCGTTGTGCAGCCGGCCCTTCAGGCCCAACATGCGAGCTTAGTCAGGGCGGCCCTCTTCGGGGTCACGTGGTATGGTCCTTCCCCTGATGAGCCGCACCAGCTTGTCCTGCACGGGTTCGATGATGCCGGACACTGTTTGTTGGGGTGTGGTTCCAGCTGTCCCGCCTTGGGGCAGATAGATGCGGTTCTCCGGTGTTGCCGTGTGTTCTCCTACCTCTCCACTCCTGTGGGCCGTACCTGCCTACGGGAGGTGTTCCCGTGGCTTCCAGCTGAGGGTGATGCTGAGGTAGACGAGAACCCCTGCGACCTTTTACGGGCCGTAGAGTTCATGGAGATAGCTGATCAGTCGGCGGGACTAGCGGTTAGTGGTCCTACCCCTTCGGGCGCCCCAGCCGAGGTACATTATACTCCAGATTATTCTGCCTCGAGCGCTGCGTCCGCCTCCTCGGTGTCTGTCCCTCCCTCTCCGGTCCCGTCGTCCCCTCGGTCGACCCGGGATGTCGCAGTGGAGCCTACCCCTTCGGGTTTGCCTGATCCTCTTTCGGCGACGGTCTCGGCTATGCAGGCTCAGATCCAGTCTTTGACCACGGCGTTTGGGGCCTTCCTTGCGGCCCAGGCGCAGGTCCCGGCCACGCCGGCTGGATCCGCGCCCCCTACCCCTTCTGTCGCCCCGGCGACTACGGCTTCGCCCGCGCCCCCGCCTGCGCCCGCGGTCGCTGTGGTTCCGGCGGCTCCTGCGACTCCTGCTGCCTCTGCGCCTGTTACCGCTCTACCTGCGCCTACGCGGGAGTCTCCTGCCCCTGTTAGCTCGCCCTCCGTCGCTGCTTCCGAGCCTCCTCCCGCTCAGGCGCAGACGTCGCGGGGTTTCTTTGGCGATACTAGCGGGCTTCCCAGACTTTGGGAGGGTGGTCCTCCGCAGAGGATTCCGGTTCCTGACTGGGGCCTGGATGGTAGTCAATCTTATGCAGGACTGCCTGTCCCTACGGGCCCCATTTTCAACATGTGGCCTGAGGGTGCACCGGCAACGGAGACCGGCGCGCCTGCGTCGTTGGCGGGTCCGTCACGGCCCTCTCTGGCTTCAGGTCCGGCGCGACCTCCTGTTTTACCAGTGCCCCCTGCGTCGGTGTCGGCTCCTGCCCCTGCGTCAGCCCCTGCTCCGGTCCCTCCTCCTTCGGCCTCGCGGTCTTTGGCCGCGGTTGTTCGGTCCACCGGTCAGGATCCTCGCGCCACCCGCGCTGCCGATTCCCTCAGGGAGTTGTCCCAGGGTGATCGGGACAGGGCTCCTTCTGTGGTGCACGCGACGCCGGAGTCGCGTGACACGCCCATTCCGGGGTATGGTATGTCCGCACTCGCCTGCCGACAGTGTGACCTGCCGCGCGCCTCTGCTGAGCTTGCCATCTCTCCCATGTCCTATGGGTTCTCCCAGGTGTGTCGGGCGCCCCGGGATCGTGGCCTACCCATTGAGACTGATCGGCCTCCGTTCGACATGGTTATTTTAGCTGATCCGGTGTTCGAGGGTGAGATCCTGGTCCGGCGCGTCCTGTATCGCTGGGCGAGGCGCCACAACGACTTGGACACCTACGGTGGGTTTCAGTGGGCTTACCCTCCCCCTCTGGGCATTATGGCTTCGGATGCCCTTACAGTAGAGTTTCCTGCGGTGCCGGGTGCGGCGTACACTACGGTCCTCCAGCCCATCCTTGAGTGGGATGCCCGCCGCCCGGCGCCTATCCCGGGCCAGGGTCTAGACTCCCGCGGTCACCCTCCTCCTCGTGCCAGCGACTACCTAGAGACATTCGGGTCGCGACAGTGTGTTCGTCGGTGGCGCTCCCGCGAGGTTCGGCACATCCGGTTGTGGCCGTCCAACGTGGAGCCCCTGGTGGACCTGTTCTTCCCGACGGGTATGCGCCCTCGGATTCGGTATCATTGCCTCCTCCTGCGGGCCCTTTGCCTGATCGCGGTAGAGCCTTTCCTTCGCCTCTTTGCCTGTGGCTTTCTGGACTGGGCCCGTGGCCAGGTCGTCCTCACGCAGCATAGGTATTACTGGGCCTTCCTGGGCCTCTTTCCTGACGGCGTGTGGGCCGATGTTTTCCTCACTGTAGATAGGCATGACAATGTTGAGGATGTGGCTCACTACCAGGCCTACCTGGAGGTCCTGCTGGCCTCTCGTGGCACTTACCAGACGGATGGCCACTAGATAGAGGGCCTTAGGCCCGACCTGAGGGTGTTGTCCCTCCGGTATGTAGAGTCGCCCTCATATTCTGGCCAGTTGGTTGGCTGTTCTTGGTCCTTAGCGCTGATGTGTTTACTCTGTGTGTCCTGCCCAGTGCCGTCCCCCCCGGCCAGGACTCCGTTCCAGGCAGTTAGGGGAACCTACCACCAGGCTTGGTGCTGGCTAACCCTACACCACCCGGCGTGGTGGTGGAGACCGTGTGAACTATTGGTGCTTTGTATCTGGGATGGTCTATCGATTGTGTTGGTGTGTGCTGGGTGCGTTAGGATTATTTTCCTACCCCTCTGGTTCCCTCCTCTCTGCGTAGGGAGAGGGCTCCCTACCTTTTGTGGGGGGGAGGTGTTACGTCGCGTAACAATTCGTTGTAGTTACGGACGTAAATTAGGTCCTTGGCCTCGGTTGTTCCTAGGTTACGTGCAGTTCTAGTTTGGACATGATTGTCCCCGTAACAGTACTGTGGTATAGTGGGTGCCTTTGGGCGCCGCGCCGCGTACTATATTAGTGGTCCTTATCCTTTTGTAGAATGTAGTGGACAGGCGTGCATCTGTGCACCTGCTTGTGTTTCTGTGTTTCTGCAGGCGAGGGCCAGGTCGGCCCGAGCCTGTTGGACCGTTGGTGACCATTTATGCACGTTCCACTCCTTGTGTGGTCACTCGGCGTGTGTTAAATGAATTAGCACATATTAGCTTGGGTCACGGCAGTTTAGTTGTGTTTCCTTCCTCTTTTCCTGGAGTAAACGGGTTTGATTAAATGGCCTATGGCGTATTACAGTAGTACATATGTAAATGCATTGAGATCTGGTTCGTCTCGGTCGTCTTTCGCTAGGGGTGTAAATAGAAGCAGCCTCACTAGTTTAGGTAGTATCAGGACAGGTAGAGGTAGAGTGGCGGCGAGGCTGCGGCTTAACACTAAGAATCGTAACTTTGATACGTGGTATTTGATGCGGATTTTAACTTAAACGGGAATGACTGTAGTCACAAGTCTCAACAGCGCTCATCAATTCCCACGTTTAGTTGCGTTTTATAAATCATTACCACGTTTAGTTGCGTTTTATAAGGATGCGTTACCGCGTTAAGTTGCATGCGACGCCGAGTTTGGCGGCGACCGCAACTTAAGCATCGGTGCATGCCATCGCAAACATTCTGCCCGGCTATTTACTTCCTGCAAGGGTGGGATGTAAATACACTTGCTCTAGGTGCACCAACCAAAGGGCACCTGCTGCACCACCACGATCTCTCAGAGCTCAACGTCTCTCAG
>RPFO01001345.1:5000-134923 GCA_009746045.1 Mesostigma viride
CAGGCTTTTTCTTGCAAGGTAAAGCAGCACACGCACACGCACACGCACACATGCACCACCCTCGAAGCATAGACCTCACATGTGTGCCATCACATACTGTTGGTCCCTATTGTACCATCGTAGACCTCAAATACGTACCATTGACGCCTATATTACTGTTGGCCTTGCCAATCAGAGAGCCCCGGGTAGCACCGCACGCGGTGGACAACCATGTGCGTCACCGCATTACGTGGAACGATCATTGAATAAGCAGGTGGCCAGGTGCACATCTTTCCCTGCAGGACTACTATTCCCGGTGGGAATTTCCGACCACGACAGTCACAGGCGCGTCAGCCTTTTCTACATTTGAGAGAAAGCAAGAGTTGCCACGTGCCACGATGGGTTTCGGATTAGACCACGGGACTCCACTTACGTTGGTGCTGTCGCTGGGATCGTAGGTGTACGCGCTTAGTTGCAATCCACGGTCACGCGCCGCTTGACGGACGCTGGCACGAATATGCCCACCCGTTGAGCTCGTGAGCATTCGAGAATGCGTCAACAAGGTGAATCGGGCCTCGCGTCGATCGACGCACGGGCAGTAAAGCGTGGTGTTGCTACCGCGCTCTGCCGCCGCGGCAGAAAGCCATCCCATGAGCGTAGCGGTAAGCAGAGCACAGAAGTAGTATGCGCGTAATGTAATCGGAAGTCGCAGAGCCATCCTGCTGCCTGCAATCATAGTATTTCTCCACAGCTGCCCCAATGCGTTTGTAGAGGTTCCCTTTAATGTCCACGCAAGGCGGCACGATAATGCATGGATGAAGGTTTGGCAGCTGAGGCAAGCGTGCCTTGGCTGGAAACCAATGGAATGGCGCAGCTTGCCATGATTGCCGCATCGATATCGCAGGTGAAGCAGTACCGACGCCGTCGCAACTTGACGTTCCCATATATTCCCGCTGTCATTGCCTTCTTTCGCATCTTTTACAGTACACGCTGAAATAGCTGCGCTGGATGATGGGCAACACTAGGGGGCGTGCCAAATGCCGAAGACAGGTGGCCATTATGGTTATAATAATTGCGAACAGCGATGAAAACGATGTGGTATACTTGACTCGTTTTAATGCAAATCGCCTCAGAGTGTGCCATGTGAATTTGCGAACACACGGCGCACTAGCTGACCTTCAGATTGTGTCACGTATCCCATCAGTAATGCCCAACACCGGGTATGATTCCGAAACGCCTCACAACTGGCCTTGTTTGGTACGTTTCATTGCCTTTTGTTATGCTTCTTGCCACATAATATGTCGCCATCGTTTTCGTCGTTCTGAACTGGATTACATCATCCATGTAAATTGGTTGCCGAAGTTGTCACGCGAAGATATTATCATTCTCGCATCCAATGCGCCATTTCCCGCCAGGCAATTTCCCACCACTCAACTGTTCTGCCACGTATTGACATAACTGTTTACTGTAGTACAACTAGGTATCCTGCGACGCTCGTCGGACGTCGGGTAACTCATAACTGGACCAGGATCTCTGTCGGAACCCTGCGTGGGAACAAACTGACTGGACTGACAATGCCCGGATCCGGACTCAATCAGTAAATCTTGCTGGCAGCGCCTGCAGTGCAAGGTAAACACCTGGTTTAAGGGCCACCCCTACAGGCTGGTTAGGCTATAGTGACCCTTATAGTGTCAGCAAGCGCTTCCGGAAAATTGAGAGCGAATCTGGAGAAGCTGAAAGTACATTTGCCTGGCAGTTTTTCATGACGGATGCGACTGCGAGTCGAGCGGTCGAAAATTATTTGATCTACTGTCGGTTACAGAAGTACTTTCTGAACCAGACAGATATCTCCCAGTTTGTAACGCCTTTTTACCGTACAAGCCATCGGTTTCCTCGACCGCTCGACTCGCAGTTCGATGGGGAATAATGAGCTGCGTTCAAATCTGGTCTCAGAATCATTAGATTCCAAGTATTTTTTCCGGAAGGTCAAGTTATGTCCAGGGTATGGTAAGTGGCAGTATCTTGCAGCCATATCTGTACTATGTGAATAACTCCCAGATTCATGGGAATCTTGCCTGTGCCCCGCAGGAACTTATTTTTTACTTCTTATTTCTGATTTGATGAATATTTTTGCAAATTTTTTTGACCTGCCACACTATTGGCTGGAGCTGTGGCTTGTCTCCATGTTAACTTAACCAGGGGAAACACAACATGCTTGTTTAGCCGTAAGTTTGGTCAGCAAAAGTGGCATTTTCTCAACATAGATGTTTTAAAAATATTTTTTCACGAATTTTGAGCTATTTTGCACTATTTTTGGAAAAGTGTGTAAAAAGTTAAGGGCACCTTACACAATTTCGACTCTTTTGGCCTAACCAGCCTGTACAGTACAGGCTGGTTAGGCTATAGTGACCCTTTTACAGTCATTCCCGCGTTAAGTTGCGTTTCTTAAGGTTGCGTTCCCGCGTTAAGTTGCGGCGCCGCAGTTTGGGGGGCGACCGCAACTTAAGCATGGAGGCCATCGCAACTTAACGCGGTAATGACTCAATTTGTAGGTGTCAGGCCATTTTTGGCCGCGCAGGAGGCCATTTGGATTTTTTGCCAAGTAGGTAGTCCGGACCGGCGGACCCGCTACGTGATTTTAGGCGGCAAAATACGCAAGCCCCACTGGCGCGGAAATTTCCTGCCTGCCTGCTGGCTTAGGTGAAAAGCGTGAATGCAACCTTACAAATTCAGTTTTGCAGCCTGCGGGCTGCGGTACATAAGAATCCACGACCATTAAATTAAATTAAATTAAATTATAACATGCCTCCGTTGGGAGATCATGTAGCACATATTCCATGATGGGTGGGTGGAGTGGAGGAAGCCGCGTAATCGAACTAACCTAACTCTAAGCTATCTACCTAGTCTAGAAAAGCCTAACTACACTACTCATCAAAACGCCACGACCATGCAGGGTCTGTAATTGAGACATCTTGATGGAAATTACCACCATAGTCATGCCGAATGCACCACAGAAGGGCAAAGACAAGGTTGCGTTATTATTGTTTACATGCAGGCCTTTGACAGTCAATGAAGCTTCCCTCACGACTGTTCCCATGTTTTGTCACATTCAAACGTGAAGCCGGCTGGCAATTAAGGGGACTCGCACGTCCAAAAGCCTGAAAAACTGACTTTAATGAATATCAGTTCCAATGCACTCGGGAACCATCTAACTAGTGATGATTGAGTACCATAAATATGATGTTTGGACATTCATGCCACCACTTGTTGGGGGTACTACGCCCAACCACGCACCGGTGGCGAGCTAAAAATAGAAAAAGACGCTATTTATGAGATATTTTGCCCAAGACAAACCACTTATCCAAATGACCTGCCCATACATTTCTGCAAAGTTCCCCCACTTTTTTAAAAGCTGGACTATTTACATGGCCAAAATGGTCACATTTGTTTGAGTTATTAATTTTCCCGCAAAATGGGTACTTTTTTGAGCCAAAAAAAATAAATCAAATCATTAACACATCAGATTGGGTCATCCATACATTTTATATTCCACTGAGTGGGGGGAAACACAGGCAACCCCAAAGTTTGAGCTCATTCTGACAAGCGTAGCTCAAGTTATTGATTTTCCTGTGATGCCACCTGGGTAGACGCTAAAAGAGAATTGAGCTAGTGCTGAGCCAAAATGACATCTGTTTTGCTACCCTAGACACCCAAAAACATGCCCACTTTGATCACGGAGTGTGAGGAGGATGTCCGGAGCGTCATACGCCCCACCCCTCCATCGGCACAGCCAGCCTTGTGAGTCTACCCTTAACCCTTAAATGGTACTCGGTCCGTTTTAACCCCTAAATGGTCTTGCGGCCGATTTTCCGCCAAAAATCGAGTTCCAGCCGATGCATCGGCCCCTTCTCGGGCGGCCAAATTGCGCGAAAACTATTGAGAATTAGGAAAAGCTTAGCTGAGAAGATCGAAAGTTTATAAAATACTTTAAAGCACAGTATATGGGTTTGCATACTTTTGACAAAGTTTAACCCATGTTCTGGACCGTCAAAGGTGGGGGGGTACAGGGTTTTTTGGGTACTTTTGGGTGCAGTCGGTACCGACGTACGCCGCAAAAATCACGTTCGCACGTGATTTTATTGTGTGACAGCCCGTGCATGGCGGCCGCGCCCACGACAATGGCAGCCTCAGGGCGGCTCGTTAGGGGCCTTAGAGTTAGCGTTCCTGCGGTCCTGTTCGGGGCTGACTGGGCAGAGGATAAATATGGTGAAAATTATGCGAATGTGCGCATACCAGGGACAGTAACGCGGGTGACACGAGACAAATCGCAGGCATTTTGCTTGTTTGATGGCGATAAAAGGCCGCTCCCACTCACGAAGGACCAGGTTTTTGAGTACCTGGTGGCTGCTGACGATGTGGGGGATGGTGCTGATGAAAGTCCTGGCCCGGCAGAGGCGCGGGAGGCGACCCCTGAGGCGGAGGAGGTGGAGCAGTCGGACGCTGGGTCTGAGGAGGAATACGAGGAGGAGGAGGAGGATGCCGGCGAGGATGAGGAGGAGGACATCGAGGAGTCCCCGGTGAAGAAGCGCAAGCGTTCACGAGCCAAGAAAGCTGCCAATCTACCCTCCCGGCGCCAGAGGATCGCTGTGGGCAAGAAGAAAGGCAAGCGATCGCTGGGCGCGCGCGATGCGGAATCTGACCCGGAAGAGGAGGAACATCTGCAAAGGCAGGGCGATGGCGTGGAGGACATGCCTGAGCAGGATGTGGGAGATCCGGTGCTAAGCGACGATGAGCCTGCTGATGAGGGAAGTGCCTCGAATCCTGCACGAGGGTGGGTTTTGGGGTTGGGAGCACCCGACTACCACGTGCAGTCTCTGTCGACCAACATTGCCGTCGACGTTGCCATGCCTCTTCCTGAGCAGGCCAAGCTGCCTGGCGGCAACCAGACAAAGTACCAGGAGAGCCCTGTCGACATTTTTGCTCTGCTGTGGACACGAGATGATGTGCTGGGCCCTATTGTGGAGGAGACCAACAGGTATGCCAACATGAAGCTTGCCAATCTGCCACCCGGGGCACGTGAGTGGACGCCATTGACTATCCATGAGCTGGCCAAGTGGTTGGGCATCCTGGTTACCATGGGCCTTGGGCGCCTGCCTAACGCACAGCTCTACTTCGTTGACCGCAAGGTGGGCATGGCCACAGCCCCGGGCCTTCAGCACGCCATGCCATTCAAGCGTTTCCAGCAGATCACACGCTTCCTGCACTTCAGGGACAGTGCCTTCAAGCCAGCCAACACCGACTCCCGCGAGTACCGCCTCTACCAGTTCGAGTGGCTCGAGATCCACCTCAACAAGGCGTACAAGAAGTACTGCACGCTCGGGGGAAGTGCGCCATCGACGAGCGCTGTGTGGGCACCGGCCACAAATACTGCATGATTCGCTGCTTCAACCCACTGAAGCCAGCCCCCTTCCACATCCTGGGGTACTCTGCGTGTGGCCACCCCAGCGGCTACCTGTGGCACTACCACACCTACGACAAGCTGCCGGAGGAGCAGCACACGCTCAAGGTCGTGCAGCTCCTTGGGGAGACCCTGCCCCACTCCATGGACGTGGCCATGGACAGGTGGTACACCAGCCGGCCAGCCGTGGAGTGGCTGCATGAGCAGGGCCACAACGTGGTCGGCACGGTTGTGCCCAACCGCAGGGGCATCCCCTGGGCTGAGCTCAAGATGCTCATCCCCAAGGGCAAGGCACTCAAGCAGGGCTTCTACGCGTGGGCAGTGCACGAGGAGACGGGGCTGCAGGCGCTTGTGTGGATGGACCGCAAGCTCGTGTACCTGCTGCAGAAGGGGTATGGCCTGCAGGAGATCATGGTGGACCGCCATGGCGGGCGTGGCAATGCCAGGGTGAACGTCCCAGCACCGTCAGCCGTCCCCAACTACTGGTCATGCTACAAAGCAGTCGACCTGTTTGACCAGCTGGCTGCCGAATACGACGTGGGCAAGGCCCTGGTGAGCAAGGTGTGGTGGCACAGGGCCTTTGGGGCCCACCTGGTGAACGCCATCACCAATGCATACCTGCTGATGACCTTCGTCAACCGTTCGCAGTCCTGCATGAGCCACTACACCTTCCTGTCACTGCTGGCAGATCAGCTGGGCAGCAACAAGTGGCCAGGGGCGCCTGCCCCCTGTGAGGCAGCTCACCCTCATCCCACTCAGGGAGGGACGGTTTGATGGCAACCACCAGGCCCAGCGCATTCCATTCGCGGTCGAGGCCGACTGCGCGGTCTGCGCTGCCACAACCACCACCGGCGATCGCAAGCGCACAAGCTCGTGGTGCCCAGAGTGTGACATTGCCCTGTGCAGCAGCGTGGAGTACCCCTGCTTCCAGATTTTCCACTCAGGCCGAGTGCCAGGGATGGACGAGATCGAGGGGGAGCCAGCACCTGACCCCAGGCACTCCAAGCCACTCACCCAGAAGGGCGAGAGGGGGAAGGAGTGGTTGGCGACGAGGCAGACCCGCGCAGGGGCAACGCCTGGTTCCACCCTGCAAGGGAATGCTAGGAAGGCCTGGCTGAAGGCCCACTGCCCCATCAACAAGAACAAGAACAAGAAGAAGAAGTAGAAGCCTACCTCCCCATAGGCCAGGTCATGCTATATTTTATCGCACACCATAGCCAGTTTGCACACTAGTGGCTCCTCTTGACATGCTTGTGTGTTGCTTTTTTCAGTTTAGCATGTGTGCCCTGTTTGGTAGTGCATGATGGTTTGATTGCTGTATGGAATAGCATGTGGTGTCATGTGCATGGTGGTGTGGCTCACGTGTAGCTTGATAGCTGACAGCCCCACTAGTGCTTGTAAATGGCAGTCAAGCATGCAGTGTTTGCATTACTCTAGCCAGTTTAGTTTACATGGCCACCTTGGTTGCAACTGCTGAACAGTTGAGCTTGGGGGAATAATAAATAGGGTGGGGATATACCCTTGTGTCCCAGCGTGTGCCAGCACCCACTCGTAATTACGCATGTCTTTGCCAGCATAATAAAGACTTTTATTGCAAACATTCAGTCCAAACTGTCAGGGATATTCATGCATTATGTGTATGCAAGTAATTGAGTCATTGGACTCACAATAATGGTGGCAACCATGAGAAATGATGCATTATGTAAAAATGACAGTTTCGGCCGGTTTATGGGCTGCTGGGGGTACAGGGTGTAACTGCTGGTATACCCACCCAAATGATGACCCCAATGGCTCAAACTGTTCAGCAACTAATTGTTTATCATCCCTGAAGTGGTAGGTGCCTAGGTCTTATAACATAATTCAAAATGCACATTCTACCAAAAATGAAAACGCGCGTCTTGACCCCCCTGACTTTGACGGCAGTTATACATGGCCTACCCTGCATATATGTGAGGTTGTGATATACCAACCCGAAGGGCAACTCATGGACATGCTTGGCCCCCAAGGACAGCCATTGGATATGGGTAGGTTGGATGGCATCTGGTTTGCAAAATTGTGAAGATCCAGCCGATTTATCGGCAGGATCTCAGACCATTTAGGGGAGTTTTTCTTAGGGTTGTACCGAATAGTGTTCCGAATACCGAATATCCCCCGAATACCGAACCGAACACCGAATATGTTCAGTATACGGCGAACGGTCTGTCCGTCTGAACATATTCGGTATCGGTATCGGGAGGCAAGCTCTACTTCCGAATATGTTTGGTATCGAAATCGGGACACCCTACTATTCGACGAATATATTCGTAGTTCCGAATATCGAATAGTAGTACCCCTACTAGCGGGCGGCGCAGCCTTCAGCCTCCACTCACCAGCTGGCGCGGTCATGCCTCCGCCGACTCAGAGTTAGGCCAACGCCCAAAAGCTGAATGCACTATGCAGGGAAGGCAACTGTGCTCGTCTAAGTATTAAACACTAAGTGTATCTCAATATATAATTGATACAAAATAATTAAGTTAAGTCTCATTAATATAAATGATACAAGTTATCTACCTAATATGTTATAGTAGCTACTGTCGTCATTATTCGATCGGCGTCCGAATAGTTCGGAGAACTATTCGGTGTTCGATTCGGGAAGGGCCCTTCAGCTCCGAACATATTCGGTATCGGTATCGGGAGGCTCCAAATATATTCGGCATCGGGTTCGGGGCACCCCCCTGGTCCGAGTATCCGATTCGGCAAGCCAAAACGCTATTCGGTACAACCCTAGTTTTTCTCAGTCCTATTAAACGGACCGAGTTTGTGGCAGAACTAGCTCAGATTCTAGCAAACTTTTTGAGATTCTGTCTGGACCAGCTTTGAGATCTAGATTTGTAGATTCTCGTGCACCCCTGGTTTACTACTTTTGGACACCTGGACAGGGACCTATGGTCAAGGAAAGTTGGGGGGGTACCATGGCCAAACAAGGACGACGTGAATAAAAATTATTCACGTCCGCGGCTATGGTGGCACAAACAACTGACTGGGGCGAGAGCATGGCTTGACGTATTCGACTGAAACTTTGTAGGCATCATCCCTAGGTCTTATAAATGCTATTTGCGTAGCCGTGCATCATTTACAAATGCCTAGATATGTCCCGAGGTTATGTGGCGGCGCAGCAAATCGTGTGAGCGGCCAGGCGATGACAGTGCAAGCTCTACTCGTTGCTCGGCAGGAAATGTTCGGACTTTTGCGCATGGATGAGTTAGTTACGTTGTTCCTAGCACAGTTGATCATCAATGGCGGCCAGGACATTATTGAGGCTACGTTCGTGGGGTGGGCGTGCTAGCTCCCGCAAACAAGGTAATCTGCGGTTTCGACCAGGTACGTTTTAGCCTTTTACCATGTCTCAGTGACCGCGCATGTGTCATATATTGTTTCTATACAGGTCTCGGGGCTATAATCGAGGCTTTACGAGTGTCTTTTTGTTGCTTTATTGCTTCTGTGGATAGGCTTGTGATGGCTGGGTAGTAATGTTACCTCGGCCAGATTTTAGACGAGTTTTGACTGCTTTTAGCGTATGCTGCAACATGAATGCTGGTATAACGACAGATATCGTTTGTAATAATGTTTATTGTGATGATACGATGCTTTCCGTTGCTTTAACAGCTCAGGGCGAATGTTTTTCTGCCCAGTTCTAGGCATGCATGCTGGCCAAGTCCGCCTTCTTTTTGTGTGTTTGCTGTGTGTTAGAGACATAGAGATGCCTGGGATCTGCTTGCATTGAAGCATCAGCAAGTTGCTAATTTTGTTTCTTTCCTTTTTCCTTGTATTTTGAAGTTGTTTGTAGCGTATAAGGTACGTTGGTAATAAGCTCCTTGCATGTGCCTTCTACACGTGCTTTATGCCCAATGGCATTAGATTTACTGTATTATATAGCATGAGCTGCTGTTTTATATGCTGGAAATGTGTTGGAGGATGCATGTGTGGCCAGCTATGATGTTTTATGCCACATTGGGATGGGAAACCAAAACGGTAGTGCTAGCCCCCCCCCCCAAAAAAAACTCAGTCCTATTAAACGGACTGAGCTATTTTGGACTTTTTGCTAGCTGGCTTGTGCAGCTCTGTGGCATGTCATGTTGTGAATGCATTGATGGCATGCCTGTGATATAAAGTAACTGCCTTTGAAATTCCAGGGCCTTCTGATTTGTATAAGTGGTCCATATTGCATGATGTATGTCTCAAATCCCATTTTTCCGTACCCCCCAGGGGTTGGTGCTATTTATAGCACCCAAAAGTCATAGATATGGGACCAATGGCATGTCCCCAAAGAAATTCAACATAAATGCATGCTTGGTACCAAGGGGTAGCCAGAAATTGTTTTTAGGCCATAGACGAACATATGTGCGAAGATGTGCAACTCAGTCCGTTTAATAGGACTGAGCGTACACCATTTAAGGGTTAACAACAAGGCTGGTAGGACGACACGCCTGAGCAGCATATGTCATGCCTATCTCAGGCTAATAATGTGTGATTTTGTGCCAACAACCAAGTTGTTCCACCCAACAACACATTCAAAACCCTCTTCCAAAATGCCCAACAAGCCGGACATGTGGAGGACCACACACGCAGTATATAAAGAGACATGCTGATATAATTTTCAGAAGCTATAACGCAATATATGACGAGCAAACGCCCCTTGCCGCAACGCAGCCTGGCGGCTGCGCTCGGCAATGAAAGTCCGTCTGCAGCTTCGGCAGCAGATTCGCCCTCAAGCCCGGAAGGCAACGGTGACACTAGTCGTGCACTGGTGGTTGCCCAGCCCCCTCACGGACTTGCCTCGCCCTCTGCATCGCCTGAGCCTAAACGCAGTCGCCCTGAGGATCCGCCCCCTGACGAGCCGGGCTGGAAAGAAATCGACTTTGACGCCAAATCAGCTGCCTGGTGGACACAAGGCCAAGCAGCTCCCATCCAGTTTATGAACGCCGTGTTCTTCGGGACGCGCACCTCGCTTCTTGCCCTGTGCAAGCACTTTTACGTCCAAGGTCGCATCATTCCGCCTACCCGCGGTGACTTTTAATTATCACCCGGATCACGTGTCCCGCTACTCCCGCCCCCGCCTTCAGCTCCTCGCCCTCTGCTGCCTCCTCGGGCGCTCTGTCGCCGAGATCTGGGCCCCCCCCTCCACCTCCGAAATTCGCTCCATCATCCACAAGGCCATCGAACAGCACGTGACACCCCTGGCCGCAGATGTGGCGGCCATGGGCGGCACGCTGGCTGCCGAGCTTCCCCTCCTCTCCTCCACCACCACCGCCACCTCCAAGCTCCTCGCCTCCACCTCCACCACAACCGACGCCCTCACCGCCCAGCTCCTCGCCATCGACAAGCGCCTGCAGGACAATGCCATAGCCATCGAATGCTTGCAGAACACCGCCGGCATCACTGCCCAGGCGGTGAAGGACATCGCCGCTCGGCCAGCCCCTGCTGGCCCTGCCGGCGATGCTCCTCCCGGCATCCCGACCTGGGCGGACATGCTTAAGCAGCACGCCACCTCCACCACCTCCGCCGTCGCCGCCCAGGTTAAGCAGCAGACGCTGGACCTCCGCGAGGAGGCCGAGCTCGCCAAGCGCAGCCTTAACGTCATAGTCAAGCACTTCGACCCGCTGCAGGACGAGACCTCCGAGACCCTTGCCCTGGCGTTTGAGAACAAAATCCTTGTCCCCATGGCTATCACTGGTAAGGGCAAGCCGCGGGGGGTGACCCGCCTTCCCCGCTCGCGGGGTAAGGCCGGCCCCTCCCCCTTGCTCCTCACCTTTGACACCATGGCGGATAAGATGGAGTTCCTCAAGTGTCGCAAGCGGCTTGGGGGACCGCCTACACGCTGGACGACGACTTGACCTTGACGCAGCAACAACGGCGACGGGAGCTATGGCCGACCTACCTCCAGCTTCGGCAGAAGGCGGGGCAGAAGCCGGTCTACTGGAAGGGGGCGGACATCTACGTCGCCCACAAGCCCTGGCAGGCGACCCCTGCCGCCCCAGCCACCCCAGCCACCCCAGCCTAGGGAATATATATAGCAGTAGTGTAGCCTAGAAAGCTTAGTGACGTGGCCATGTATGCCTACGTGACGGGCCCACACCCGCCCTTGCAATAGCCGTAGCAATTTCGAGTCATGCTTTGCCCATGCAGGGAGTTACTCTCTGCTGAGAGGCCATACGTGTACCCCAGCTATAGCCTAGCCACATACCTTCCACCCCATATGTCATGCAGGCCTTCTAGGCCCTCTCCTCAAGCCCCCCCTGGGTGCCTGTGCTTGTTGAGGAGGCATGAACCACCATGGAGGTGCATGGTGCACCTAGTGCACCCAGAGCAGGTGATAGTTGTACATCCTACACCTGCAGGTTGTCGCCCTGATTGTATTACAAACCCATAGATGCCCCTTTCTCAGGGCTATGTGTTACATATGCTCCCCACGGAGCTATGATTTTAATTAATTAATTAATTAATTAATTAATTAATTAATTAATTAATTAATTAATATAAAGAGAAAATAAGCTGACTTTTCCAGCCAACCTGTGGCTAGCTGCTCTGGTTAGCATGACAAAGGCTATCATTTACTCAGTGGGAAAGGTGAAGAGACCATTGGAACAACCTACTACCTGACGCATGTGCCACCAAAGCATTGTGTCCCGCAAAATGCACACTGCCTCCTTTCTAACAAGCACGAGCCACTTTCTTTAGGAGAAAGGTGCCAGCTCGTCAGTGTCTGGGGAAAATGATGCCGCTGCTTAGGAAGACCGCGTGAATTTCCTCGAACACAACTGTCTATAAAGCAAAAGAAATTTCAGAGAAGCATGGAAATAAAAGCATTACACCTTCCCGACAGGTTGTGGGCCACGCGCTGCAGCAAGCCAGCCACGTCACAGACGAACTTGCTAAAAAACATCCAGGAATCCAGCGATGCAGCGCCAGGACCCGCAACTTCATGGCTGCATCTGGCCGGAAAGAAGGCAAAAAGCTTACGCTCAACGAGCTAAGAAAGCAGGAAAGCGCTATCTTAGGACGTTTAATACAAGAACGTACCATAACGGGCATTTATTCGTGCCCAGGCGCACAAGAAAGGCCACCCTTTCATGGAGAGGTCGGGCGCGCATCGCGCAGGCCTAATGTTATCTTACCGCAAAATGACGGGAAAGGTAAAGATAGCAGCGGGAATTTTTACGGCTTTAGAAACATCATTAAACTACTAGCTTCCATTAGGACCATCAAAACTGGCAACAATCGACAATCACACCTGCAGGCATCAATTATACTTTATTCATCCCGACAGAAATTCAGGCCGGACCCCCCCTGCCGATGGTAAAGAAAAAGAGCCCGCGACATTATAGATCGCAACTATCCCACCATAAATTAAAATCAGTAACTAATTTTCTCCAACAATCGAGCATTTTTTCTGCTTTCCGCGAGCCAGATTTGTCACGTTTCGTCTAAAAGCAGTCGCCATGGCCACTTCCGCAAGGGGTGCGCGCACCGTGCACCCACTTTTCACGGTACGGAGGGTACCGCGGAATTTTTTTGGCGCGGAAAATATTCGCCGCGCCGAGTCCCCTTAAGTAACCCGCCAAAAAGAGAGCCGAAGTCAGAGGGTTAAAACACACCGGCATTTGTGGTATAAATTATAAAACGCAGGCACTGCGTGGCTGCCCACGGCGTGTTTTGCAGCCCGGCCGCCTTTGTCCAAAATATCTGGCCTGGAAAATGGACTTTGGCCGGCTTTGACGGTGCAGCTGGATCGGGCTTGACGAGAGCTGTCGAATGCCGTGTAGATGTCCGTCAGAGGAGGAGGTGGTGGGCTGCTAGCCTAATTCTACCGTTAAGTTGCGTTCCCGCTTGAAGTTGCGGCGCCAAGTTTTAGGGGGCGATCGCAACTTAACACGGGAATGACTGAAGTGTCAGCATGATTTCCTGGACTATCGTGACCGAATCTCGAGATTCTGAAAACACATCTCCTAGGCAGTTTTTCATGACGGATGCAACTGCTGAAGGGGCTGTCAGAAAAATTTTTATCTACTAGCTAGTAGCTGTAGCAGCTTTGACTCAACAAATCAGATTTCTGCAAGGAACATACGGATTTCTACCTGACAAGCCGGTATATTTTGCGGCCGCCCTCTCAGCAGTTGAATCTGGCATGAAAAACTGCTTGGCAAAAGTGGTCTCGGATCCTTGAGATTCCAAGTAGATTGTTCAGGAAGTCAAGTTATGTCCAGCTTTAGTTCATTGGCTGTAACTGCCAGCTATATCTTTACTTTGTGAATAACTGCCAGATTCATGGGAATCTTGTCCTTGTCCCGCAGGAACTTATTTCTTATTTCTGATTTCTGATTTGATGAATATTTTTGCAGATTTTTTCGACCTGCCACACTATTGGCTGTATGGAGCTGTGGGCTTGTCTCCATATATGTTAACTTAAGCAGGGGAAACACAATATGCTTGTTTAGCCCTAGTTTGGTCAGCAAAAGTGGCATTTTCTCAACGTAGATGTTTTAAAAATATTTTCCCATGAATTTTGATATATTTTGCGGTATTTTTGGAAAAGTATTTCAAGGCCACCTGACACAATTTTGACCCTTTTGGCCTAACCAGCCTGTAGAACCCCCCTTCCCCCCCAGCATTTTGCGCAAATTGGTTTGATATACGAAGGCGAAATGCATAAAGTTAAAACGTTAGCCTCCGACAATCTGGAGCGTCCGATGATGGATCCAACGGGGGTGATAAACCCGCTAAGCTATAGGCTCGGGTCGTCCGTCCAAATACTACACATAAACAACCAATACAAAACAAGCAAACTACGGAAAACAAACATGCCTTCGGCCCGCACCGCATAAATGGATCCGAAGAACCGCATAGACGCGACGCGAGGGATTGGGGCCGTCGGATGGTGGAGGCGTTGTCCCCAACCCGAGGGGCGACGGGTTGACTGGGGTAAAGGTGGCGCAAGCCACCGGAAGTGGGCGGGGGCGGCTTAGTGCCTGTGGCGCAGTGGAACGAACACAGCCTATCTGCACAGGTACAAGTAAAATGTCCAGAATATTTTAAAACAACAGGCGGGGTACAGTATGTAGCTGTACAGCTGTAATAAGGGAACTGAAGGGCCAGCGGTTGCCTCCAGGCCATGCCGTAATTCCACTTATTCCAGCTGCTTGTTGTCGGTCGTTGTTTCGTATGTATACAGTCGGTACTTGCATCGTATAGATTGAGCAACGCTCGTTGCAGTGCACGATGTATCGTGCTCCGCATTGAGCTCCACAAGCAGCTCCATATGAAGCGGCGTTCATTCACTATGACGACCATAAGCCGTCAAGTCGTGGCAGCGGATGTCACCCTGAAGGGGTTGGCGTATTATGATTATGATCACGGGTGCCAATAGAGGTAGCTGCTGGCTGGTCCGAGTTGGAGCCAGACAACCCTCGCGACAAAAATGTTATCGCTGTTTCGGTAAACGTCTACAAAGCGGAACGGAAGTTTGCTGGGCAGTGCTTTCTTTTCCCGTTGCGTCACTGAAAAGGTATAACGGTCTTGCGTTGTCAAAACAGCAGCAAGTAGAAGTCGCTGTGTTTATTTGCAATGTGGTAGTTTGATTTAACACATATACTGCCTTGTTGCTGAAAAGCTCTTCAAGGCTTGCTAGGATGTTGCCCATATGTTTTTAACGCTTTAACTCATGTCCAAGTGATCAAGACTGGCTTGGAAACTTGAGCTTGTCATGTTTACATTGTTATTGTGTTACAATATGTGCCTCTTTTCAGTATATGTTTCATATATAATGCAAGGCTTCAGCATCATGGTTTAGCACCGTGGTGGCAGCCCAGTGTAAAATCATACGCCGTATTATACGCCGTATTATACGCCGTATCGCGCGTATTATACGCGATACGCGAGCAGCGCGTACGAAAACGGGGTACTTTCGTACGCGCCGCGTATTTTTAGGGTATTTCTTGCGTATCGCGTATTTTTTTGCGTATTTTTTGCGTATTTTTGGCTCCGGCATCAGTTTACAGCTCAGGTGAAGCGGAAGTTTCTAGACTAGGCTGCGGCGCGCCGAGTAGTAGAAACAAGTGAGCAGCAAGGTGCCACTTGGCCAAGATCAATGCATATGGCTGCGTGTATTGGCAGGACAGGAAGGCACCGTTCTAGAAGACAAAATGTGCCAAGATAATTCGTCTGCCAGCAAGATCGCGGTGGTCACCTATATCGTAGCATATCAACAGGCGCCATGGCTACGGAGAGTGAGGGGATGGACCATGATGATGATGGGGCCGACGAGTTAGAGGCTGATTCTGAGGATGTTTGGACATATGTTAGCAAAGAGCGTGTCTTCAAGGATGGGCAGCAGACAAATAACTACCAAATGACGCAATGTGCTGAGAATGCAAGGCACAGTTCAAGGGTTCTTCTACCCGAGGAAGGTGCCATATCATGGGCGGCACGTACTGCCAAGGATGCGAAAGTGTGCCCATGCTCGAAGCCGCCCAAGGCATTGCGTCTCAAGCTGTTGAGGGAGCAGGCGGAGAAGGATGACAAGGCCAGGAAGAGAAACTTAGGCGGGTAGTGACGCCGGGAAGCAGGCTGATGCGCGGCAGATGGGAGGCATGCAGAGTGATCAGTTTTCACGGAAGTGCCAGCAATAGGGCAATGATGCAGGTTGCATGAATGCATGCACTTTGTTAGCCTGCATGCCAGCCATAAAGCCTTTTGTATCCTTGCTTCATGCAGAAGCATTAGTAATGGCCGGCCTACGATGAGTAGGCCATGTGTCTTATTTCTGGCAAAATGTCTTATTCAGTACCCCTAGTTGAATATAAACTTGACGTTTTTTTGTGCTTTTATTGAGTAACTATTCATTAGGGACAGCGCTTGTTGTTCTAGGTAGTGACGACATTGGCGACTGAGGCCATGTGATAATGTGGCATATAAAGCCAAACTTGTGATGCTGGAGAACATGTTGGTTTGGTCAGATTGATGAATGATCATCAAAACCATGCAAAAACAGACTTTTAAGAGGTTAGCGTACGATTAGCAGTGTGAGATCATACGCCGTATAATAAGGTATAATACGGTATAATACGTAATACGCTGGCTTTTAGCGTATAATTTTTCATACGTAATACGTTTTAGCGCATAATGACGTATAATACCGTATAATACCGTATAATGCCGTGTTTTCCGCGTTTTTTTTACGTTTTGCGCGGCTAGGATGCCAGAACGACAGGGCAACGATTTGAAGCCACAGATTTCGTATCTCTACTATAAGTACTGACCCGTCTGAACTTTCACAATTCGACGCGATCTTATTTTGACATTGTGGTGCACAGTGCGCGCACCGTGCGGAGGTGGCCATGGCGACGTGCGTTCCGTTAAAATATGGCTAATCCGGCGGGCGACAGGCGAAAAAATTAAGCCGATGGTTAAAAGTGATGTTCTATTATGATGTTTCATAGCAAGATCTGCACTATTTGCAAATTCGCTGCCTTTGTTGGTACAGATTTGCACGGGGGTCTCATCCAACGTCAATTTGGCCGCGATGAATAATCTAGCATGTGTGCCTGCGACGGTAGAACTCGACATTCGTGGGTTATTTTGATGCAGCAAGAGCCGTTTAGTAACGGACACCATGAAAATAACCTAAGCATCTTCGATCTGCGGCCATTTCCTGTCATTTCTAAAATGATTTCGTTCAGGCCTGCGCGATCCGCGGTTAATCCATCCATGGCTGGCTGGCTTTTCTTGCGCGCCTGGGTAGGAAATAATGCCGGCCGTGGTACGTTGATTTGCCGCATGTCACCGCCCAGTCTGTTTGCGCTCTTAATGAACCTGGCATGAAACTTTTTGCGCCGTTTCTGGGTTTTTCTTGCTATTTTGTTCTCCACTTGTTGCAGTTGTGCTATCAGATTTTCCGCAGCTTTCAATGGTTTTCCTTACGCTGCGTATGCCATGCTTCCTAAAGCTACCCAGAATTGATCGGGCAGTTATCTGGCTTTGCTACGCTTCCTGTATGGAGGTTTTCACACGGTAGACATTCTATATTGCGTAGTCAAGGACCCTAGCTGCCTGGGAGCGGCATCACCGTTGCAAGGAGCTGGCGAGCTCATAGACGCCTGTCATGCTCTTCAGCCTGCTGGAAAACAAGGTTGTTGTATGGAAGGTGAGAATATGTGAGTTACTTATCACATCCCCACCTGTTTAGCCTCCGTGGTTCCCCAACGGGGACACGAGATTAATTAATATTAATTAATTAATTCAGTTAATTAATTAATTAATGCACACCACGAGTCACACACCTGTAGTCACATGCAGCTCAGTATATTCACATAGCATCGCACCATGCAAACATACTACATGCATTAATTGTATACTACTGTAGTATTTGCGTGCATGCACAGCCACATATATATATATATATATATATATTAAAATATATAATTACTTGCATCAAAGTGAAGGCACCCAAGTAAACATAACCAATATAAAGCCACATATATACACATACACACAATTATGCATGCGCACGTTTACATTCTCAGTATTACATGCAATACATCGATCGTGTCCACAATATCCACCGTATAGAGTATAGCCGAGGGTAGGGCAACCTTGGATTATGTCCAAAACAGTGTTAAAAACATGTGGATTGATGGTGGGTGTCTTAAAATGTGTAAAATCAGAGTATTCTGAGTGTGTCCGTACGAAAACGTATAATACCGTATTATACCGTATTATACCGTATTATATATTATACTCCACCGTGACCGTATAACGCGTATAACGTACGATCTCACTCTGACGATTAGCGTATAATACACCGTATGAAGCGTATTATACATGATACACCTGGGCCGCGTACGATAGCGTATTGCGTATGATTTTACACTGTGGCAGCCAAGCCTCTGATAACGATCTTGGACCTAACCTTGGCAAATATTCGCTTCTTATTGCACTCTTTGGACTGAGCTAGCTTTACACCTGCTATTTGGCCTGCACCATGGTCCCTGGCTGCCAGTACATTTTGTGCCCCCCCCCCCTGGCAGGCTGCAGGGTCTAGGATAGTGAGGGTGTAACGAAGACATGTTGTGGGCACCCTCGGTGCCTTTTCAGGACCAGGCATGACCTGGCCATGCCTTCTTTCTTGGCACATTGTTGACTTTAGTGCTTTTTGGTCACTCGCGTAGCGACCCCCTGCATTCATAAATCGTAAACAATTATACAATGAGCATATTCCATGGATGTTAAGCATTTTGACAACTCTTGAGCATATCATAAAAGTTAATGATTCCATACCGTACCCATGGATGTGTTGACATGTGTGAGTTATTACAAATGGTATCCATCTTTCAAATGTCCTCATTTGAGGACATTTTAATTCTTGCAGTGATTAGACATCATGGTTCTAGATATCCTTCTGCCCTTGCCCTTGCTCAATTGCCCTTGCCCAATGGCCCTTGCCCTTGCCCTCGCCCTCGCCCTCGCCCTCGCCCTCGCCCTCGCCCTCGCCCTCGCCCTCGCCCTCGCCCTCGCCCTCGCCCTCGCCCTCGCCCTCGCCCTCGCCCTCGCCCTCACCCTCGCCCTCGCCCTCGCCTCGCCCTCGCCCTCGCCCTCGCCCTCGCCCTCGCCCTCGCCCTCGCCCTCGCCCTCGCCCTCGCCCTCGCCCTCGCCCTCGCCCTCGCCTCGCCCTCGCCCTCGCCCTCGCCCTCGCCCTCGCCCTCGCCCTCGCCCTCGCCCTCGCCCTCGCCCTCGCCCTCGCCCTCGCCCGATCGCCCTCGCCCTCACCCTCGCCCTCGCCCTCGCCCTCGCCCTTGCTTATGTCCGCACCTTAGCTGCTGGATCGATACATAGTATACGTGGTGCAGGTGCACTTAGTGCACCCAGAGCAGGTGTATTTAACACCCTACCCAGCTTGCAGGAAGTAGCCCAGAATGTATTTTAAAAGTCATATGCCCATTAACCCCTAAATGGTCTGGCTGCCGATTTTCCGCCTAAAACTGAGTTACAGCCGACACGTCGGCCCCTTCTCGGGGGACCAAATGCCGCGAAAACTATTGAGAATTAGGAAACGTTTAGCTGAGAAGATCGAAAGTTTATAATTTTCCTCACAGCATGGTACTATGGTTTGCATACTTCTGACAAAGTTATAGAGGTGTTCTGGCCGGTCAAAGTACAAGGGGTCAGGGTACTTTTTCACGTACAACGTGCATTCCGGAAAACGACGACCTGGCCATGGCGGCTTGCGCCCACGCATGGCATTTACGTTTTCGTTCGAATTTTCTGACCAAACTCAGGAAATTGATTTTATACGTCCTAAAGACGATACAGGCCAATTTTTGGTTCGCGGGAATGCCATTTGATAGGTGTCGGCAGCGTTCTTGCTGGAAAAAACTGCGATCAGGCCGGACGATAGAAACGTTGACAGCAATACCTTTCCGGCGTATTTTAAAGGATATATCGGTTTCTTTTTACTTTTTATGATGATTTTTAGTCGTAAACGTGCAAGGGTGGCCAGAAATCGTCGAATCTAGCGACCATGCTGCACAACTTTGGTGTGCCGAAATGCGCCATTTTGCGGCCACCGCCTGGGCCAAGGTAATGCCAGCCATGCCAGGTAAAGCTGAGTTATCGTTTTCTTGTCGATGTTTGACGTTTATATATACGTTCTAGCTTGTGTAGCACATTCTTTTTGTATTATTCATGCTCTTTCTTGACCATGGCCTGGCCCCTTCCTAAAACACCATTCTTAGATGCTTCCCTCAGTCAGTTGACCTGCCATAGTGTGATGGTGATAAGTTTTAGAGGCTGTATGGGTTTGAATACCTCCATATATGTTTGTTATACATTTCCCACACACATATTGCATGAGTGTGAGGCAGTTGGCTGGTCTCTGTGGCATCATCAACCATGTACCCGGTGAGTGGAAGCTTCCCATTGTCAGCATGTGCCACCAGGTGTGCTGGCCATCACCTGGCAGGCTATAGCAGTTTAGGCCTAGTTTATCCTTGCTAGGGCAAGCTGAAATAGGCTTAAAATCACTAGTTTGTTGGTGGCTGCCTCCTAGAATGCGTGCCTTGCGTAGGGTATCCGTACCACGTTACCTACGTGCATGGACAAGGTGGCACCTGCACATAGGTGCCATGTAAGGGCAGTGTGATGATGCAGTTATGTTTCCCCATCATTGTGGAAGGGAAATGTATTGTGTGGCATGGTTGGGGGACATTTTTAGTAGGTATTAGTAGGTAGTATGCCCACCCCTACCCCCTTGGTTGCTTTTTACCAACGGTACCCCTATGGGCTGTACTGGGTGTAACTGCTGGTATACCCACCCAAATGATGACCCCAATGGCTCAAACTGTTCAGCAACTAATTGTTTATCATCCCTGAAGTGGTAGGTGCCTAGCTCTTACAACATAATTCAAAATGCACATTCTACCAAAAATGAAAACGCTCGTCTTGACCCCCCTGACTTTGACGGCAGTTATACATGGCCTACCCTGCATATATGTAAGGTTGTGATATACCAACCCGAAGGGCAACTCATGGACATGCTTGGCCCCCAAGGACAGCCATTGGATATGGGTGGGTTGGATGGCATCTGGTTTGCAAAATTGTGAAGTTACAGCCGATGCATCGGCAGTATTTCTGCCCATTTAGGGGTTAATTAATTAATTAATTAATTAATTAATTAAAATCATAGCTCCGTGGGGAGCATACGTAACACATAGCCCTGAGAAAGGGGCAGCTATGGGTTTGTAATACAATCAGGGCGACAACCTGCAGGTGTAGGATGTACAACTATCACCTGCTCTGGGTGCACAGGGTGCACCTGCACCGCCATGATGGTTCATGCCTCCTAAACAAGCACAAGCACACAAGGCGGCTTGAGGAGAGGGCCTAGAAGGCCTGCATGACATATGGGGTGGAAGGTATGTGGCCGCTAGGCTATAGCTGGTGTACACATGGCATCTCAGCAGAGAGTAGCTCCCTGCATTCATTAATTAATTAATTAATGAGACTCGTGCTCCCGTTGGGGAGTCACGGAGCATTAACCCCGATGGATGGATGGATGGATGGGTGCAAACAGTCCTACCGGTCTAATCTATCTACATCAGCTACCTTAGTACGGCATCTATCTAACAGCATTCTAACGACAACATCTATCTAGACAGCCTCACGCTGCCATAGGGGAGCTGTCTGGCGTGCCTCCCACGGGTTTGCACACGCGGGCGCTTCCCCACAGGGGGGGGCTCGTTGTCCTCTATGACCTGGGCCCACTTGGCCTTGTCCATCATCTTCTTCCAAATCACGGAGAGGCCTAGGCCCCCCATGTCCTCTACTAGCTGTTCTTTGAAGGTGCGGGCCGTGCGGCGTCTAACATCACTGGGCCTGGCCCATGTCAGGAGGTGCCGGCCAGGCTGAGCTGGTCGCAGTCCTGCGGGGGGGCCACGTGAGGTGTCTACCTGGTTGGTGCGAGCTAGGTGCACTACTAGCTAGGCAGGCGTTGCTGCTTAAGGGTGCTGGTGATATATGGCATGCCCTGGTACAGGTCGGACCTCATTGCGGACATGAGCAGCATATCCTACTCTGAAAATGGAACGCAGCATATGTTGGTGACCGCGCCGTCCAGCTTGCGGGCCAGGTCGGCGGTGAGGGTCCACCACGCGTCTCGGCCCCATACGTGAGAACAGGAAGGACGAGGACCTTGAACAGGTCCTGTTTCTCGATCTTGCCCAGCTAGGGGCTTGCGCCACAGGGCCCGGTACTGCATGGCGTAAAGCGTGCCAGGCGAGGGAGATGCGATGGTCCACATCAACCTCGCAGCTGGGGAGCAGGCTGCCCCGGCAGCAGCTTGACGCGGTCCCGATACAGGACTCGAGAAGCGTCGAGGAGATAGAGGGGTGGCGGTGAGTGGGTGAGCCCAACCGCCAGGGCCTCTGTCTTCTTGCTGACCTCAAGCCCCACTGCACGGCCGGGCCTCGATAGCCAGGCAGTCAAGCCATGTCTGCACGTGCCCAGTGTCCTTGAAGAGGGTGGTGTCGTCTGCGTAGATGATGTGACTCTGCCAGCAGAATCTCTGTGTCCGCTCCGCCATGCCAGAATTTGTTAGTGCTCAACCTGCACCCCTGGTTCCCTACCCACGATGCGGGCGAATCGCTTGGGCGCCTGAATCATTACGTATTCGACCACAATAATGAACAGGTAGGGCGACAGCACGCAGCCCTGCCACACACCCTTCTGTAAAGGGCATGGTGGCCCGTGGTCCCGTAAGAAGTGCGCACCGAAGCTATGGTGGACCCTTCATGCAGGTTGCGGATGACAGCAATCAGGGGGCGGGGGATCCGGAACAGCTCGAGGATGTCCCAAAGCGCAGGCCAGAAAACCGAATCGAAGGCTTTGCTGAAGTCCACCAGCACAAGGTGCAAAGGGGACTCACCAGGCTGAAGGCGTTGCAGTTCCTCCACCAGTCAGCGAGTAGCGAAGAGTGCCTGTACTGTGTTGCGACCTGAACGGAAGCCGTGCTGAGTCTCGCTGAGTTGACCCGGTCCAGGGCCGTGCGCAGGCGGTTCAGGATGAGCCGCATAAGAAGCTTGAGGGGGGCACTTTGAATGCACACCCCTCTGTAGTTGCCGGGGTCGGCAGGCGACCCCTTGTTCTTGTACAGCATTGTGCGAAAACTGTGTTGCCAGGCCGCTGGAGGTGGTTGCGACGACAGCAGAAGGCGGTTGCAGATGTCCCGGAAGAGCAGCATAAAACCTGTGTCCTCGAATTCGGCTGCAAGTTTTACAACTGCGGCAGGAATCTCGTCGGAGCCGGCGGCTGCGTCATAACGCAGGCGCTGGACCGCCTCCGTGACCTCGCGAGATCGGTGAAAGGAGGCATGTCAGACGGGTCGCCAAGTGGGCCGACCAGCGGGGGGACTAGGTAGTCCGCCGCTGACCTAGGCGGGGCCGGGGTCCCAGCGGGGCCGGCCACATCAACCCGAAAAGCCATTTTTGTCCCCTGAAAATTATTTGGAGATGGAATAATGGTCAGTTTGACCTCAAATTTGGCACCAAGGTTCCTTATCAGATATCTTATGATGCCATGTGGTCAAAAAAAAATTTTGGACTCGGCAGCATGGTAACATGGTGACATTTGCTAGCAAAAAATACCGTATTTTCAGCACTTTCTGGCATGTATGCATCTATAATAACATCAAATGAACTCAGTTGGGCCTGGAACTTTGCACATGTTGTAAACACATCCCATGCAGCATGCCCACGAAGTTTCAGGCTGGTTGGTTGACGAAATGGTGACAGATGCTAGCATAAATACCCCCAAAATGCAGTTTTTCATGGTTTTCCAAGGTTTTCATCACACATATGCATATATAATGACACCAAATGAACTCAGTTGGGCCTGGAACTTTGCACATGTTCTAAACACATCCCATGAAGCATGCCCACAAAGTTTCAGGCTGGTTGGTTGACGAAATGGTGATAGATGCTAGCATAAATACCCCCAAATGCATTTTTTCCATGGTTTTCCAAGGTTTTCATCACACATACGCATATATAATGACACCAAATGAACTCAGTTGGGCCTGGAACTTTGCACATGCTCTAAACACATCCCATGCAGCATGCCCACAAAGTTTCAGGCTGGTTGGATGGCAAAATGGTGACATATGCTAGCATAAATACCCCCCAATATGCAGTTTTCATGGTTTTCCAAGGGTTCCGACACATGGGTGCACATATCAATGAACTCAGTTAAGCCTAGAACTTTGCACAGCTCATAAAAACATCTATGTTAACTGCCCACAAGAAATTCAGACTGTTTGCACGACAAATAGTTGACAGATGCTAGCGAACATAACACAAAAAATGCAGTTCCTAGTAATTGTTTTTCAAGGGTTTCATCACATAGTTGTCAAGATTTCATTCAAGTTTGGAAGGTATAGTCAGGTTCCCAGCAACACATCTAGATTATATATTATGTGACAATGCAGGAAGGCAGACTTAGGGGCACACGCCCATGATACAACGTCAACATGTGCATCAATAACACACATGTAACTTAGCTAATCATCATAATAAAAAGCACACCTTCCCAACCCACCCACCCACCCACCCACCCACCCACCCACCCACCCACCCACCCACCCACCCACCCACCCACCCACCCACCCACCCACCCACCCACCCACCCACCCACCCACCCACCCACCACCCACCCACCCACCCACCCACCCACCCACCCACCCACCCACCCACCCACCCACCCACCACCCACCCACCCACCCACCACCCACCCACCCACCCACCCACCCACCCACCACCCACCCACCCACCCACCCACCCACCCACCCACCCACCCACCCACCCACCCACCCACCCACCCACCCACCCACCCACCCACCCATCCACCCACCCACCCACCCACCCACCCACCCACCCACCCACCCACCCACCCACCCACCCATATAACCACGCACGCACGGACACACGCACGCACGCACGCACGCACGCACGCACACACACACGCACGCACGCACGCACGCACGCACGCACGCACGCACGCACGCACGCACGCCGGCGCACGCACGCACGCACGCACGCACGCACGAACGCACGCACGCACGCACGCACGCACGCACGCACGCACGCACGCACGCACGCACGCACGCACGCATGCACACACGCACGCACGCACGCATGCACGCACGCACACACACCCTCCCTCATTCATGCCCTCCGTCAGTCATGCCCTCCCTCCCTCGCTCCCTCCCTCCCTCCCTCCCTCCCTCCCTCCCTCCCTCCTCCCTCCCTCCCTCCCTCCCTCCCTCCCGGCTCCCTCCCTCCCTCCCTCCCTCCCTCCCTCCTCCCTCCCTCCCTCCCTCCCTCCCTCCCTCCCTCCCTCCCTCCCTCCCTCCCTCCCTCCCTCCCTCCCTCCCTCCCTCCCTCCCTCCCTCCCTCCCTCCCTCCCTCCCTCCCTCCCTCCCTCCCTTCCTCATGCATCCGGATCTGTTCGTTCATGCATGCATCCACTCATTCATTAACATGCCTCCGTTGGTGAGGGGTTCAAAATGATGCAACAGGCACGAAAAAAGGGGGAAGGAGCCGCCTGCCCAACGTGCCGCCCGGCGACGGCAGCGATGGGCACAGGGGGGGAACGGTGCACTTTGTCTTGTTCGCCTGGGTGCGCCGGCAGGGTGCGGGCACTGTCGCGTTTTATTTCGCCCGCCCGCCCCAGTCCTTCTCGGATTGCCTCCTCAGGCCATGGCGTCAGGGTAAGAGTTCTTTTCGCCCGGCACCGGACGCTTAAACCACTAGAAGACGCCGAATAATGACGATAAAAAAGCGGGTTACGACGATAGAAACCAGTAGATGTTGGTTCTCCCGCACCCCAGGCACACCAGCGACGTCGGCAGCAAGCGCCGCCCGCAATTTATGCAGTGGACAATGTTGATAACCCCAAGGGAAGCCATAAAGCTGCAAGAAATGGGGTAAAAGCGATTAAATCTACGACATGCATTTTTGCCCCTGTCAGCGCTCCTATAAATCTGACTTCTACGGGAAAATTGCGTGCAACATGGAAACGCAAAATTAAGGGAATCGTTGTGCTGGATTTCTTCGAAATGATATAAGGAATCGTTCGAAAGTGTGCCCTCCCACCAGGTGCGTCTAAATCTGTGCTAGACATTACCTTGCACACGCACGGGTGGCTGAGCTCGGCGGGCGAAACTGGCCACTGCTGCGTGTTTGCCCTCGCACACACGCACAAAGAAACTGTTTCCCGACGTTTTTTTTGCAGAATAAATTTCCTTACGTTAATGCCGATCGAACAAGCGAAATCCGGTACAAAATGGCTTCGTAGTCCGTGCACAGTAAATTTTCACGCTACCATAGCCTTCGCAATGGAATTTGCACTCAACATCTCCCGCGCGCACCGAATTTCGTCACTTTCTCCCCGAAATTTCGCGGGGCAACTTTGGCGCGGCGTCGGATTGATGTGGCCAGGGCGGCCGGGCGGGCGGCGGCGGCTGGAAGCAGGGGCGGGGGCGGCGCAGCTGTCCCCACGACCTCGGCCGTGGCCGTGGCACAGGTACGAAGCCGCTTGGCTGGGGCGCCGGGGACGTCGTGGCGGTGGGGCCGGCCGAGGCCGTCCGGGTGCCCGAGGCGCTTGTACCAGAACCAGGCCCCCTTGCCGTCGTGCTTCTGCATGCTGGCAGCTGCGCAGGTCCTTGACCATCTGCTGAGCATCTGCCTTCTCAGCCTGCTCGTAGGCGGCCCTCAGAGCTGCTTGCAGCCCAGGTTTGGCGATCGGATCCCTGTTGCGGTGGAGCATCTGCCTGGCGGCGACCACTGTCGGTGCGTGACGGTGGACAGCAAGCTGTCGGCGCGGAGGCAAGGTGGGTAGGGTGCGGGCAGCCAGGCGATACTTGGCAGCAACACCGCGGAGGATCACTGAAATATCACCCGGCGGCGGAATGGCGTGTAACTGCTGTCGGCTGCCCCGGGCGTCGAAGACGGCCAGGAAATCATCCCTGTGCGACATAGCGGCCTGCTCTGCTGCTGACATCTTGTCGGCATCCTTCAGCACAATCCGGAGCACCTTCAGATCTGGCTGAGGCGCCAGCTGTCGCGACGGTTTCACCCAAGGAAACCGCAATCTGATGCGAGTGAGCACGAGACGGTGATCAGATTCCACCGTGCTGACAGAATCTTGCAGGACGCGAGCATCGACAACTGAGGGGCGCTGAGCCCGACGTACGCAGATATAGTCAAGGCACACCACCCGATCCGACGGCCCAAAAAAGGTGGCAAGCTGCTCAGCGGGGCGTGCGAAAGAAGCATTGCATGCAACCAGCGCAGATTCTGCCAGCATGCTCCCTGCATGCTTAAAGGCATAGCATGGCTAAATGCTTACTGCAACATCCATGGATGGGAGGTCCCATTGTAGGCATGGCGTAGCTAAATACTGAAGGCATCATCCATGGGGGCCATTATGGGCGCACATGCGCGTGGGCCACATGCTAGGCTAAGCCTGACAAATCTACACTACTGGTATATGTCCCCTAGTCTGAGGTGGCAGGAGGGGCCTGCCAGGGCTTGTGGTCAACGTGGATGACCGCCCCCCTCCAGTACACCGGCTTCCCCCCTGCGCGCTGCCGGAGCTGAAGGTAGGTCCGCCATAGCTCGCGTCGCCGCTGTTGCTGGGCCAGGGTCAAGTCGTCGTCCAGCCGAAGCGAGTCTCCGAGAGCTTCTTGCAGCATTTAAGGAACGCCAGCTTGTCCCCCATGTACTTAAAGGTGAGAAGCACAGGTGCCGGGCCAGCCTTACCCAACGCGCGGGGGAGGCGGACAGCCGACATCTGCAGCTCACCAGTGTCGGTTGCATGGGGGCAAGAATGTCGCGCTTAAGTGCCGTGAGAAGGCTCGTCGGGCTCTCACCTGCCGGCTGGTCGAGGTGCTTGACGATGACATTGTGGCTGCGCTTGTCGATCTCGGCCTCCTCGCGAAGGTCGAGGGCTTGTTGCTTGAGTTGTGCCGCGATGGTGGAGGTGGTGGAGGTGGTATGATGCTTAAGCAAGTCCGCCCAGGTGGAGGGAACATCACTGGCCGGGCCAGCAGGTGCCGGCTGGGCAGCGATGTCCTTCACCGCCTGGGCGGTGAGGCCGGCGGTGTCATGCAAGCACTCAAGGGCGGTGGCGGTGGCTTGAAGGCGTTGGTCGAGGTCGAGGAGCTGGGCTTTAATGTCGGCAGTGGAGGCAGAAACGGCAGTGGAGGTGGAGGCGACGGTGGTGGAAAGGTGAGGAAGCTCAGTGTGGGGTGGAGATGGATGGAGCCCAGATCTCGCCATCGGAGCGCTTGAGGGAAGGGAGTTGAGAATGGTATGCTGGAGTTCGGGGCGAGTGCTCCCGAAAAGCAGGTGGATGTTAACCCAGCGGCCGCCGTTCGGGGTGAGGAGGCGATTGTTGTCGTGGAGATGGAGGCACGGGTCGTAAAGCGAAGCGTAGTCCCCGAAGAAGATGCATGTCATAGCATCGGTCGGAGACATGTTGGTCCAGTCGTCATCGACCTGGAAAGGCCGGGGCCGAAAGCGCGGTTCTGAGGGGCGTGAAGACCCTCCTATTTGTCGGGCGCGTTTAGGGTCAGGCGATGCCGATGGCGAGGCATTGAGCCCGGGAGGTTGCTGGCCGACCACCAGTGCACGACTAGTGTCACCGCTGCCTGCCGGACCTGAGGGCGAAGCTGCAGCCTGAGCTGCAGACGGATTTTCATGGCCGAGCGCATCCGCCAAACTGCATTGCGTCCGGGGGCGTTTGCTCGTCATATATTGCGTAATAGATTCGGAAAATTATATCAGCATGCGCGTCTTAGAAAGACGAAGCGATAGTGATATTCACGGCTATATTAGAGATAGTGATATTCACGATATTAGCGATAGTGATATTCACAGCATATGCCCATAGGCTACACATTTCCATCACCATTCATATTCATCATCCTGAACGACTCGAACACGCGGACAAGATAACGGCAGGCTCGAGCTACCATGGTCCGGATTCTCCCGATTTCTGGCCTGCGCTGGTTGTCTCCTTGATATGTGCTACATGTACTCCCAACGGAGATATGTTACAATTTAATTTTATTTTAATGCACACTGTACCATTCATTCATGCACGTTTCATCATTTAACTAGAAGCAGCATGTGCGTGGCAAACTTGGGTACGTGGGAGTATAGTGTGCTCTCATGTTTGACAATACCCTGCCTGGTACACCTGTTTGGTATGTAATCTCAACTGGAGATGCTGCACACACTCTGGTAAAGAAGGGATGGCCAGCCGCTTATGAGCCAGAAGTGCGTCTGGCACCTTGTCGCTCGGCTGGGGCAGGTAACCACACCGAGCAATGGACGGGGATGCAAAGAGCCATGTGTAAACGTAAGGAGCATATAGCCCTTTTCTCAGTAACTGTGCTATTTGCTAGCTTTATTGAAGTCCACGGAGACACCTGACAAGGAACAGGCACTTGCCTAGTCGAGTGCCCCAATACACGCCTGCTTGCATGTCTTAGCACCACACACTACACAGCCTGGCTGTAGCAGGACTGTCAGGCACGACCCCAATTTTGAGGCTACTGGTGATAGTGTTGCAGTCCCACGTGTTGCAAGCGCGGCATTAGGGGGTACAGGTTACACCCTTGACCGCTCTCAGTCCAGCCAGAATCTGGGGTGGGAAACTATAAAAAGCTTGTCCATCCTGTTGCCATGACCGTAGCACAGAAGGCGGGAAGTCTTTTACAGGAGCGGATGCCCACACACAAGCACATCCTTAATCACCACTACGGATCACCACTACGGATGCCAATCTATATTAGTGGACATCCACTCCGGTAGGGGCGATGCAGGGCCTCGCCCAGATTTTGCATGACAGGGCGACACATCGGATCCAAGGCAACTGATGCGGTCGAATCGCTCCCACTTGGTCAGGGACCAGACCCGGTCCATCGGCTCAAAGCAGCCCGGCCTGCGGCAAGCGATGTCCAGCGTAGATACAGCAATGAAAAGGTTCAGAATAAACAAAAAACGGAAGAAAAGTGTAAGAAAATGAACAAGGAGGTGGCACCGGGCAGATATGAAAGCCGCTGAATCAAAGCAGCTTAGCCCAGGTCAGCTCGACCACAGCAATTCTTTATGGAGCATGGCAATCCCAGCCAGTGCAGTCCTGCAAGAACATATGCCCGCTTGCTAATGTGCTTGACACTCGCAAATGACAGCAGGTGGCACTTAATCACCACGATTGCTACGATTGCTATTGCTGCCCCATCTGCAAGAAGCAGCAGCAAACGAGGAACCCAACGGCCACACCCATAGACCCGGTTTGTCGTGGAGAGACCCCCACCCTGATCTTCACGACCGATGGTCATTCCTTCGCACGAACAAGCAGGCAGGCAGTGGGAGGGTGCGTGCGGCAAATGGCAGGGTGCAGACAACGCTAGACTTTCTACTACGTCACGCCACCGCTATCACCAGACAACGCTAGACTTTCTACTACGTCACGCCACCGCTATCACCAGACAACGCTAGACTTTCTACTACGTCACGCCACCACTATCGTCTGACACCACTAGAACTAGCAAACCCGCTAGGCACCGTGCACCAAGAAGGACCTGCACCAGCATGAGGCAGCACATATTCAAAAGCAGGCATCAGAAGCCTGGTACCATAACCACGCACCACTTGCTGCGCTTCTCTCGTGCGGCGAAGGAGGAGACTGTCCCGATGTGCTCCAGAAGCACCTTGTGGTAGACAAACAGGTCCCTGCCAGCTGGCAACAGGTACAGCCTCAGGTATTCCTGCGACGGCGGGACATACGGGGTACATTGTACGCGACAGATATGAAACAGTGTACGGGACACACTCTCACAGTGACACACTCTCACAGTAGCTTACACACGCTCACAGTATACTACACACTCTCACAGTATGCTATGTAGTACGTGACACAGTCTCACAGTATACTACACAATCACAGTATACTGCACACTCTCACAGTATAGTAAGTGATGCACTCTCACAGCATACAACGTAGAATGTGACACACGAACACAGAAACACGCTGTCCGTAGCTTGACAGAATGATTTTTCCGAACAAGAGGCAGCGACACGTGTGCAAAAATGTCCGACATCAGCGCTAGCACCGTCATCAAACGGGCGGGTCATGGCAATAACACCTTTCCAGAAGTGTTGGCATCAGCGATTAAAAGCACCACCCGGGGTAGCCCAGTAGTAGCAGGTGTGGTAGTGACGTCAAGATCTAGCCATACAGATTTCTGGCCTACGCTGGTCGTCTCTTTGATACCAACAGCTCTAGTAGTAGTGGTCTACAAGTGGTGAATACGGCAAACAGGATGTACTGGATGCTGATGAAGGAACTCGAAATGGCCCCACCCAGAAAACCACCACACGCTGCTGCACGACAGAAGGGAACGCACCCATGCCCCAACTTGATATGGGTGGGCAGTGGACTACCACTAGAGAACTCACCGACCAACTACACTCCTGCACTTTTAGTGAAAATGTTGACACCAAATGTAGCACGCCCACAAGTCATGCCAGCACAAATTTGTGGGCAGCCAATTTATTATCCGCTGCCAATGCTTCCAGCCCGCTATAAACCATATCGCCCGCTCATCTGTATGGCATCAACCACCATGGCGCCTGTGAGCGCTGACATCAGCGAGCCCACCCACCACCCAGATGACGTCGATGGGCAGCTTGGTGATGTTCCTCCATGCCCAGTGCATGAAGTGCGGCAGGTCGCCGTTGCGCAGGATCAGCCCGCTCATGCCAAAGGAGATGCGCAGCGCGCCCCACGCGGGGTTGAGCTGGGGGCCGGCAGGGAACGGAGAGATGAGATAAGACAATACAATTGGGTGGAGGGAAGACGAGGGGATGAAGAGGGAGAGCGTGGCAAGAGGGGAGCCCTGCCACCACAGTGCGCCCAGCGGGAGAGGAGCTGTAGAAACGTAGTCTGTGCTCGTATCTCTTGAAGAGTGCAGAAGCAGTCTCGAAAGAAGGCGTTTTGGGGTAGCCAAATAAAGAAATGAGCAGCCACATCCATTCCTGGAACACGACAAGAAACGTGTTTGGTAGCAATTTATTGGCACGTATGGATTCATGCACAACCGTGATTGAATGCTCCATTAAACTGTGGACGTCAAGGTAACCTGATTATTTATGACAGGAAGCACAACATGTGGCGGGCAACATCCCTGTTCTTAATTACTTCGCCAGGAGCCGCCGAGACACCAAGCGACAGCGAAACTAATGAAACGTGGACTCAAGCTCGAGAAAGCGTTGACTAAGCGTTACTTTCAAGAGTGCTTGACATACCAAGAACACAGGGGAAGCCAACCGCGATAGATGACCATGCTACATGGCAATGTTGCAGTCATGGACCTTTCCCAACAAACACGCGGGAGATGCAAGTACAGAAGATTACGGATCGACCTGTTGTCATACGCCCCCCTACCATAGGTGCCTCACCCCCCTATTATGCACGGAATTCACTAATGATGTGCATCTCCAGTATCGTTTGTGCTTCTCCAGTATCATATGTGCTTCTCCAGTATCATATGTGCTTCTCCAGTATCATATGTGCTTCTCCAGTATCATATGTGCTTCTCCAGTATCGTATGTGCTTCTCCAGTATCATACGTGCTTCTCCAGTATCATATGTGCTTCTCCAGTATCATATGTGCTTCTCCAGTATCATATGTGCTTCTCCGCAGTCCCCCACCGCACTCACCACCGAAGCTTTCTTCAGCGCCATCTGCGTCGCCTCCAGCCAGTTTGTGCAGAAGATGAAGTCGTCCTGCCACCGGTGGCGCGGTTTGCAGCGGACACGAGAGGAGATGCGGCAGCGGTCGGGTGTGCGGCAGAAGCGAGATGAGGAAACAACGTGCAATAGGAACAAGACAAGATAGGAAAGGCGAGATGAGGGCACAATAATACGAGGGCAGCACTACCCGCGCAGAGCGTCAAAGGGGCGAAGAAGAAGAATGTCATCCCGGAGGTAGCCACCCCCACACAGGGTGATGTGCAATAATGATGAGGCGAGGGCAAAGTTATGGCGGTAGGGTCAAACACGGCACACATTTGTTGACATGGCGCAGGGATTAGGCCCCGTGATATTATTATTGTTGTTGTTATCATTATTTTGATTTGGATAATCAATTGAGACCGCGAACAAGTTGAGGGAACAGGGTCGACGAGGGCCCCATGGAGCAAGCGCACTGGAATGATGGCAGAAGCCCACAGAAAAAGGAGCCCCCCCCCAAATGTAGGTTCAAAGGTACATGGAACGAACGCGTGCTGAAAATGCTGCTGTCGCATGCTATTCCATTCGTCGGTCATTTACGCACGCGACACTGCTGGGCAGCGCAATGTAGTCCAATTTCCGGCCGTCGGTATGTCAAGAAGGTGGCGCCATTCCCTGGGTCATGCAGTTTTGGCCCCAGAGCAATGTGAACGTGAGCATCCGGCAGAAATAGAAACAACCCTCGCAGTTTGGTACAAGGCATGTTGCATCCGGTAGAAATAGAAACAACTGTCGCAGTTTGGCACAAGGCATGTTGCATCCGCTAGAAATAGAAACAACTGCCGCTGTTTGGTACAAGGCATGTTGCATCCGGTATAAATAGAAACAACCGTCGCAGTTTGGTACAAGGCATGTTGCATCCGGTATAAATAGATGCAACCGTCGCTGTTTGGTACAAGGCATGTTGCATCCGGTATAAATAGATGCAACCGTCGCTGTTTGGCACAAGGCAACTTGCATGGAACACGTCCAAAGGTCACTGCTTCAATGCCGTTCATTATATATACTCAGCATGTTGCACTCGGGAACAAAAGCAGATTGTCTTCCAAGTGGGCCAGTAGGGCATTTCACCTCCACAAGCGTGAAGAGCTAGGCCAATAGGGTCAATAGGGCATTTCACCTCCACAAGCGTGAAGAGCTAGGCCGATAGGGTCAATAGGGTGTTTCACCTTGACAAGCGCGAATAGCTAGGCCAATAGGGTCAATAGGGTGTTTCACCTTGACAAGCGCGAATAGCTAGGCCAATAGGGTAACTAGGGTTTTTAACCTTGACAAGCGCGAAGAGCTAGGCAAACAGGGTAACTAGGGTATTTCACCTTCAGAAGCGCGAGGAGCTAGGCCAGTAGGGTCAAGAGGGTATTTCACCATAATAAGCGTGAACCAGGCCTTAGTAAGCATGAGCTAGGCCAGTAGGGTCAATCGCGAACTTGACCTTCGCAAGCGCAAACAGCTGGGCCATGTCCAGGCCACAAACCGTTTCCATTACCATGGAAAGAGCCATGACTGGATGTGCGCTTACCTCCACGAACATGAAGAGCTTGGACTTGTCCTTCAGGAGCTTGGTCAGCTCCAGCACCTGCGCCGTCTGGTTGCGGACGTGGCTGATAGATGGGCAGGAGAGGGGTGGGGAATGGGTGGATGGTGGTGGGTGAGAGGGGTGGGGAATGGGTGGATGGTGGTGGGTGAGAGGGGTGGGGAATGGGTGGATGGTGGTGGGTGAGAGGGGTGGGGAATGGGTGGATGGTGGTGGGTGAGAGGAATGGGGAATGGGTGGATGGTGGTGGGTGAGAGGGGTGGGGAATGGGTGGATGGTGGTGGGTGAGAGGGGTGGGGAATGGGTGGATGGTGGTGGGTGAGAGGGGTGGGGAATGGGTGGATGGTGGTGGGTGAGAGGGGTGGGGAATGGGTGGATGGTGGTGGGTGAGAGGAGTGGGGAATGGGTGGATGGTGGTGGGTGAGAGGGGTGGGGAATGGGTGGATGGGGGTGGGTGAGAGGAGTGGGGAATGGGTGGATGGTGGTGGGTGAGAGGGGTGGGGAATGGGTGGATGGTGGTGGGTGAGAGGGGTGGGGAATGGGTGGATGGTGGTGGGTGAGAGGGGTGGGACATAGTGGGAAACGAAGCATGTGCACAAGTGAAGGAAGGGCAATCAATTATTTTTACTTCATAATTCTGTGCGCACACACATGGCGCGATGGGTGGCGGATCAACAGGTTTTCGCGAAAGTCTTTTGATGTATGTCCAGGGTGTATGTCCAGGGTGTGTCCGAGTCACCTTGGTGTGTGTGTGTGTGTACATATGTGTAAGTGTGCCCGTGTGTTGAGTGCCCCTTGCCATGCCCCTGCCAGGGAAGTGCAAAAAGAGACTGGCAGGCGAAGAGGCGTGAGGGGTGAGAAGGGTGACTGGAGGGCTCCCTCAACACTGTGTTACTAGTCCAGCCCAGCCCAGCCCAGCCCAGCCCAGCCCAGCCCAGCCCAGCCCAGCCCAGCCCAGCCCAGCCCAGCCCAGCCCAGCCCAGCCCAGCCCAGCCCAGCCCAGCCCAGCCCAGCCCAGCCCAGCCCAGCCCAGCCCAGCCCAGCCCAGCCCAGCCCAGCCCACCAAAAAGGCTTTGCTGGGGGGCAGTCCTACCGACAGCGCCTCCGGCCATACCTGCCAGGGAGCGCCTCTGGGTTGTTCTTGTCGTTGGGCTCCTCCAGGTTCGGCTCCCTGCAGGTGGGGAAAAGCAGCATTGAAAGCCATTATGTACTATGTAAGTAACTATGTGTTAGGGGCAGGCGAAGCCAGGGAGTAAGGCAACACAGGAATCCAGGTCGCGTCAAGCAAGGGCTAGGCTGCATCAAACATAACCAAAAGGACCAGAAGACAACGAAAGATCGGACAACGAAGATAACCAACAGGACCTTAAAGCCGAGGGACATGGCTGCACAGGCAGGGGCCCCACAACCAAGGACGTAGTATGGATGCACAGGATGGAGGCAAGTTGAGAGGGATGAACAACCGACGGACTGGCACTGGAAGGTTGGAAGCAACAAAACTCGATGGGTGCGCTGACATCATAATTCACAGACGCAAAGGATGCAGCCAGCCCGCCAGCCACGACGCAGCCATACTTGCGCAAAGAAGCTTGCCCTTGGCTGGCGCTGTTCATGCCTCCCACTTTAACAGGTCGGCCTTGGCGCACAGTTAGGCAGAGCAAATAAGGGTATTCTAGGGTCCCTGATGCAAATAGCTACACGGGTATTCCCCAGGATGTTGCATATTCCCTGATGCAAACTATAATGCTTCTCGCTGGCTGATGGGCTGAGGACATACACAACTCAGACAGATCATGATTACTACGTGTTGAAGGCATGGCAGTGAACAAGCCGTGCTTACCAACCCCCTTCTTACTAACGCCGACTAACAGTGGTAACAGATAGTTCACTCAAAGGTCACTGAGCGCCCTAGATATGATAACGAACTTCTCCATACTTGACATGTTCTGTGTCCAAAGTAGAGAGAGAAGAGAGTCGCACGAGCTTGATTAGTTAAAACACCTTTTCAGGAAGTTTGGGGACTAGACGATAGCCCGCATGATCATCACCCATGTTTGGTTGAGTTGTTCGCGTGCTCACGGGTCAATGACGTCCCTGTCAGGTACTCACGGGTCGATGATGGTCCCTGTCAGGTACTCACGGGTGGATGATGGTCCCTGTCAGGTACTCACGGGTCAATGACGTCCCTGTCAGGTACTCACGGGTCGATGATGGTCCCTGGGTTCTCCACGAACACAATGTGTGCCGCTGCGCGCTCCTTGTCTGGTGACGCCAGCTGGCGCATCTGCTCCCGCACCGCATAGAAGGTCTTGTGGTCGCCTGGCTTGTTGTTCATGATGACCAGCTGGATCTGTTAGGGCCGAATAGATAGGGGTCAGAGGGGTATGGTCTGGGTCAGAGAAGACTTGTTGTTCATAATGACAAGCTAGACTTGTTGGGGGCAGATAGATGAGGATGTGGGGGGGTATAGTCTGGGTCAGATTGGATGGCTTGGGTCAGATCAGTCACCAGCTGGATGGATTGGGAGCAAGCACACAGGGGTGTTTAGTTTATAACAAGTCATCCACGGCCACTTGTAAATATGATGACTTGATCATCACCTCCACCTGGTCAGCAGCATGCTCCGTGCCCCACGTTGCACAAAGCAAACCGGTGGAGATCCTTGTTTGTGATCAACACTCCCTCAGCCCAGTCACCACCTACTGCCCTTACAGTGCCCCTCCCTCCCTCCCTCCCTCCCTCCCTCCCTCCCTCCCTCCCTCCCTCCCTCCCTCCCTCCTCCCTCTCCCTCCCTCTCTCCCTCCCTCCCTCCCTCCTCCTCCCTCCCTCCTCCCTCCCTCCCTCCCTCCCTCCCTCCCTCCTCCCTCCTCCCTCCCTCCCTCCCTCCCTCCTCCCTCCCTCCCTCCCTCCCTCCCTCCCTCCTCCTCCTCCCTCCCTCCCTCCCTCTCCCTCCCTCCCTCCCTCCCTCCCTCCCTCCCTCCCTCCCTCCCTCCCTCCCTCCCTCCTCCCCCCCCCTCCCTCCCTCCCTCCCTCCCCCCCCCCCCCCCTCCCTCCCTCCCTCCCTCCTCCCTCCCCTCCCTCCCTCCCTCCCTCCCTCCTCCCTCCCTCCCTCCTCCTCCCTCCCTCCCTCCCTCCCTCCCTCCCTCCTCCCTCCCTCCCTCCCTCCCTCCCTCCCTCCCTCCCTCCCTCCCTCCCTCCCTCCCTCCCTCCCTCCCTCCCTCCCTCCCTCCCTCCCTCCTCCCTCCCTCCCTCCCTCCCTCCTCCCTCCCTCCCTCCCTCCCTCCCTCCCTCCCTCCTCCCTCCCTCCCTCCCTCCCTCCCTCCCAGAGGGAGAAGAGGGAGAGGAGGGAGAAGAGGGAGAAGAGGGAGAAGAGGGAGAAGAGGGAGAAGAGGGAGAAGAGGGAGAAGAGGGAGAAGAGGGAGAAGAGGGAGAAGAGGGAGAAGAGGGAGAAGAGGGAGAAGAGGGAGAGGAGGGAGAAGAGGGAGAGGAGGGAGAAGAGGGAGAAGAAGAGACGGAGAGGGAGAGGGGGGGGGGGCGGGGGGCGGGGGGCGGGGGGCGGGGGGGGGGGGGGGAGAGAGAGAGAGAGAGAGAGAGAGAGAGAGAGAGAGAGAGAGAGAGAGAGAGAGAGAGAGAGAGAGAGAGAGAGAGAGAGAGAGAGAGAGAGAGAGAGAGAGAGAGAGAGAGAGAGAGAGAGAGAGAGAGAGAGAGAGAGAGAGAGAGAGAGAGAGAGAGAGAGAGAGAGAGAGAGAGAGACGGAGAGAGAGAGAGAGACGGAGAGAGACGGAGAGAGACAGAGAGAGAGACAGAGAGATAGAGGGAGGGACAGAGACACACACACACACACAGAGAGAGAGAGTGAGAGAGAGAGAGAGAGAGAGTGAGAGAGAGAGAGAGAGAGAGAGAGAGAGAGAGAGAGAGAGAGAGAGAGAGAGAGAGAGAGAGAGAGAGAGAGAGAGAGAGAGAGAGAGAGAGAGACAGAGAGGTTGTCGCACTCCATCCCTTGTGCCCCACCTTGCCGTAGAAGAGGTCGGTCGTATCCAAGGGCAGGCCTGACAGGAAGGAGAGAACCGAACGCTGCAGGTAGTCTGGGTTGCCAGCACGGGGAAACGTCGGCATCCCGATGGTCATCCAGATGGGACCCTCCAGGGGGAGTAGCGAGGCTGGATCGGTCTTGTAGCCGCCTGTATGTCAGCAAGTCGGCACGTCGGCAAGTGGCCCGCGTGAGCAAGGAGGATAGGATGTCATTAGTACCGTAAGAAAGAGCGCTATTAGTGCCGAAAGATAGGACATTATAAGTACCGTAAGATAGGACATTATTAGCATTATACAAGGAGTTCCAAAACTTGAAGGGAAGCAGTGAGGCAGGGTTGGTGGCGTAGCTGCCTGCATGCCAGCAAGTCGGCCAGTGGGCCAGTGGGCCGGTGGGCCGGTGGGCCGGTGAGCCGGCGGGCCGGTGGGCCGGCGGGCTGGTGGGCCAGCGGGCCGGTGGGCCGGTGGGCCAGTGGGCCAGTGGGCCAGTGGGCCAGTGGGCCAGTGGGCCAGTGGGCCAGTGGGCCAGTGGGCCGGTGGGCCAGTGGGCCAGTGGGCCAGTGGGCCAGTGGGCCAGTGGGCCAGTGGGCCAGTGGGCCAGTGGGCCAGTGGGCCAGTGGGCCAGTGGGCCAGCGGGCCGGTGGGCCAGCGGGCCAGTGGGCCAGCGGGCCAGTGGGCCAGCGGGCCAGTGGGCCAGCGGGCCAGTGGGCCAGTGGGCCAGTGGGCCAGTGGGCCAGTGGGCCAGTGGGCCAGTGGGCCGGTGGGCCGGTGGGCCAGTGGGCCAGTGGGCCAGTGGGCCAGTGGGCCAGTGGGCCAGTGGGCCAGTGGGCCAGTGGGCCAGTGGGCCAGTGGGCCAGTGGGCCAGTGGGCCAGTGGGCCAGTGGGCCAGTGGGCCAGTGGGCCAGTGGGCCAGTGGGCCAGCGGGCCGGTGGGCCGGTGGGCCGGTGGGCCAGTGGGCCAGTGGGCCAGTGGGCCAGTGGGCCAGTGGGCCAGTGGGCCAGTGGGCCAGTGGGCCAGTGGGCCAGTGGGCCAGTGGGCCAGTGGGCCAGTGGGCCAGTGGGCCAGTGGGCCAGTGGGCCAGTGGGCCAGTGGGCCAGTGGGCCAGTGGGCCAGTGGGCCAGTGGGCCAGTGGGCCAGTGGGCCAGTGGGCCAGTGGGCCAGTGGGCCAGTGGGCCAGTGGGCCAGTGGGCCAGTGGGCCAGTGGGCCAGTGGGCCAGTGGGCTAGTGGGCCAGTGGGCCAGTCTACCAGTGGGCAGGTAGCCAACATACAGCACCATACTGTGAAAGGGAGTACTCAATCAAAGAGGAGCTGTGAGGCGGATTCGGTCAAGGTACCATGTCTACCTGTAGACAGAAGCAAGCAGTTAAGAGAGTTAGTGGGGCTAAGGAGTTGTTGAGAGGACGAGCAGGTGGTCAAGCAACTTGGTGGATGTGGTGTTGCATAAGCGGGTCCACGAGGTCCTACAAAAATGCATTGTGTTACATACGCAAAAAGGAAGTAGGTAACTGCAGCGAAAGGACGGCGCTCGGAAGAATCATAGTCTCATGTAATCCATGGTTTGCACTGTGCTGGCCATGACTAGCCGGGCCTAGACAATAGCAAGGCCTGGCCAAAGCTGGCCCATTTGATAGCACAGGCCTACACTGAGATTGCCTATCAAACTGATTGCCTTATCTACGTGGGTCCAAATACTGACCTGAGCCGCCCTATCAGACTACCGTGGTGGTCAAAGTCACTTTGCGACAAACTACTTTGCGAATCGACCTCGCAAACTGCTATTGCTGGGCTTCATTTTGGGTCACAAAGTTCAAAAGTTACCGCGCCGCGCCGCACAGCCCGTCTAGCCAGCGAACGCGCCGCGCCAAAATTTTCGCGATATTATTAAATGAGACAACTTTTGTTATTTCAAGAAGTATATTATAATCAGTGCTATACCCAATTGATCAATCAAATAAGGTAGAGTTAACTAATATTATTTCATGAAGTATATTATAATCAGTGCTATACCCAATTGATCAATCAAATAAGGTAGAGTTAACTAATATTATTTCATGAAGTATATTATAATCAGTGCTATACCCAATTGATCAATCAAATAAGGTAGAGTTAACTAATAGGAGGGGGGACATCCCCCCCCAAAATCGTACATGAGCGTACTCCAGAGTTTGGCCTACCGCGCCGCCCGGCGCCAGCCAAAGTGAAAAATGGTGGAGTGCACTCAGTCAGTCAAAAGGCTGTGCCGGACCGACTTGGGAGTGTGCTACGTGCTACGTGGCTTGTACGACACGTGGCACTCTTTGTAGAATCTCTTAGTAGAAGCTCTTAGTAAGCAATAGTATTAGCATATTCTCCAAGTAGAAGAATTTTCATGATGATTAAACATTTTGTACTGCACTGCTCCGGCTTCAGGCTGGTTGTTGGTGCAACGGTGGTCTGCAACTCAAGGATGACGTCAAGCCGGCGGAAATTCGATGCCTATTGCCTGACGACAGGTCCGGTGTCAGAATCAACAACAACAACCTGACGCCTGCCTGAAAGTTGATACGTCTTCCTAGAATCAACCAATACTTGGTAAGTTCTCAGCGTAAGTTGTAAGTACAGCAGGGCCAAAGCGGACTCCTGCACTTAAAATCAAACGCCTGACCGAGCTAGCGGGATCACCAGAGCGCACTCCTTTCCTAAAACCAGGCGCCGGACCGGCGGGAGGAGTTAGCTCCACAAAATTTTTCTTCGCGCCGCCCTAAAAATTTCGACTGGAGTACACTCCGTCGCAAAAATTCTGCCGCCGGACACATTTTTTCCCGTTTTTGGAGTCCGCTCCACGTCCGGAGGTGCCGCGCCGGACACACGAGTGAGTGTGCTGTTTTGGCTGGATGTCCCCCCTCCGTAACTAATATTATTTCAAGACGTATATTATAATCAGTGCTATACCCAATTGATCAATCAATCACTTAGGTAGGTCACCAATAATTAATAAGGTAGGTACAAGCCACTGACCATAGACAAGTCGATCGGCTCGCACACCTAAAACTTTGCCTTCATTTTGGGTCGCAAACTATAAATTTCACCTTGCTTTGGGGTCGCAAAGTAGTTTGTCGCAAAGTGATTTTGACCACTACGGCAAATGGACTGAACTGGCCATGAGGCCTGTCGAGCATAATGCTTCAGATGGGCCCATACACTCGTCCGGATGGCCATGCATGGGTGCACTCAAAACTCACGAAAAGCCTCCAGCAGGCAGTGCAAGACGTCGCCAACGTGAAAATATAAATTTGCCATACCCATTCCATGCCCAGCAGCCTATGCCGCGCACCTACACACCCGGGTATCTAACGCCTACGTGCTTGTGACTTCATTGGTCCCTCGACGGTATAGTAATCCCCCGACGGTATAGTGATCCCACAAAGCACACGCACATATGGTAGACTCATTTCGCCTTTAGTATGTTTGGCTACCTGTCGCCGTGCTGCGACTCCTTTCGTGGAAAACAACTTTACGGTTCAAACTAGCGTGCACCTAACAAGAGCCCGTTGGGTTTGAAACCCAGGGATCACCCTCATGGACACTAGTACGTAGGTATCTGCCACTCTCAGTGCCTACCCACTTGCCCCAGCCACACACAAGGCTTGGAAAAGAGTAAGAAAGGAGGCAGCAGCCCACGGCACTCTGCACTAACCCACGTGAAGCATCCCCGCCCACCTTCAGGAAAATGCGGTAGCACTCACCCGCATGATGCAAGACCCCACACCTCTGTAAAAGGGGGCATAACCCGCCTGCACAATGCACATCCCACCCACCTTCAGGGAAGGGCAGCGTCACCTGGTGCCGGATCAGGTGCTTGGCGGGGCCCATCTGGCCGGCCACATCATCGGGGGCCCGCTTGCCCACGGCAACGGGGTTGGCGGTGCCGCGCGTCATGAAGAGGCTCTGCCGGCGCGACAGGTGGCGCACGCCCATTGCACCCGGTCAACAGCATGATAAGACAGGAACAGTCAGGAGCAGACAGGAACAGATGAGAGCACACAGATAAGCAAGAGCACACAGACATGGCATGCTCGCACACAGACAGGCATGCGGCAAAGGGGCAGGAAACTGGGCGGAAAAGAAACGTAGCAGAGTACGTAGCGGAAAGGTAAAGATGGAATCAGCTGGGTGCTGGCAGCAGGGGATGTCGACCGGCTTGAATGCCTATAGGTGGGATCCCGATATCGTCAAGGCAGGCAGGCAATGTTAACCCCATGCTGCCCAGAGCCGGTATGGGAAAAGCCGCGAAAACTCAATGCAGGGTGGGACGCCTATATACCTATTCATCCGACGCCTCTATACCTATTCATATAACGCCTATACACCTATTCATTCGACGCCTCTATACCTATTCATATAACGCCTATATACCTATTCATCCAACGCTTATGTACCTATTCATCCAAGGTCTATACACCTATTCATCCAACGCCTATGTACCTATTCATCCAACGCCCATATACCTATGAATGGGCGGATAATAATGAAGCGTTTTGGTACACCTGGAAGCGGGAGGCGGCCGTCAGTTGGGCTTGGACACCTCTGCCACCTCTGCCCACATACCTATAAATAGGGGGATAATACTATGTAGATAGAAATACCTGGAAGCGGGAGGCGGCCGTCGGTTTGGGCTTGGACGCCTCTGCCATCTGCTCCTGCTTGGCGCCCGCCACGCGGCTGTACAGCACCTGAACGTCCCCGATGACACGAGAGTTGCGCGCCGCCCCCCCTGCCAGGGCGGCCTGGTCCCGTGCGCCCTCCTGGGTGCTCTTCCACGTGTCGAGGAACCCAGAGCCCATGCGGGCGACCGCGTCAGGGACGGCCTGGGCCAGCGGGTCGTCCGGCATCACGCTGAGGGCTGACAGCGGGTCAATCGACACATCAGCCTCGGTGATCGCGGCCGCTATTGTCGGCTTGGAGGTGGCGGTGGTGGCCGCGGTGTCTTGGGGGGCAGAACCTGAGGCACCCCCAGAGGACTGTGCGCTGGGGGAGGGGGCCAGCACGAGGGGGAATGCGAATTATGGTGACACGTGGCGAGGGTGGTCATTAGGGACGGTGGTTGACAGCCACGTTGAAGCGACAGGACTGGTGTCCACATTGGACAGCTGGCCATACTTGTGGCGGCGGACGAATGGGAGGGCATTGCACAGAGTCAGCCCTGCTCTGACCACTGCAAAAGAGCAACGCTGATTATTTTAGCTATTAATATTCATGGTATTCCAAGAGATAGAAGCAGGGTAAGCGTGCCCCTGCCGTCACGTATGGTCTGCCAAGCATTCCCGTGAACGCATGGGGGACTTGGGCAGGGCCTGTGCCCGAGCCTGTGCACTGGCGAGATCAGGTTAGCGCAGCTGGAAATGAAAGGGACAAACGGGCACGAACAAGGAAATTTACCTCCCAACAAGGTTTATCGAAGAGTTGACAGACAAGTAACCCTGGAATACATGGAGACAGATCAGGGTGACGAGCGCGGCGGGCACGATCTGACGACAGCGGCGCCATCGGGAGGACTTGTGCCGTTTCTGGGAAGATTTTTTACCTTGCATCTCTGCGTGAAAAAAAAATAATACTAGAGCTCACCGCCCGCCAGGGCAACGCCACCAACCCAGAGTACCCGCAACGGGCATCAACTGTACTGGCATTACTGAGGATGTTTAAAAGCCACGAGATTGAAGACTAGACTCGCGGTCGCAGCATTCACAAAACATTGAAGAGCTGCCACATTGTCATTAATTGCTGCCTGTTAAGATGCTTTATGCCAGCCAAGGTCAGACCTGCCAGTCTCTAAAGGGCTACACCCCGGACACCACCGGCCCATCCAACCGTTGCTTTGAAGAGGTTCTCAAGGAACTCGGTTCTCTCTTATCCCCGAATCTACCATGGTTGACCCTACTGAAAGTGTTTGCCCTGCCTGCGGCCGTGCTTGTTGATTGTTATCCCCCGTCAAATACCAGCAGGCGAGGTGCTCCAAAAGTCTTGTCCTTGGCAACAGAGAGGCAGTTGCATCGTCAAATGAGCCCGAGGACAACCATGAGAGATCGGTCAGTGCAGCACGCAAGATCTCGCGTAATTGTGCCAAGTAATATGTGACTGTTGTTGTTATTGTCGAGTCCCACGCCGCACATTCTAATGTGACTGACAAGGCGGGGGGGGCTCCGCCCCCCCCGACCCCCCTGGTTTTTAGCGGGTGTCCCGGGGTTGGACCCGGCAGGGAGGCTTGAGCACGGTGGTGAAGCTACAGGACACCTGTACTGTACTGTACTGTTGTTGTTGTTGTTGTGTCCCACGCCGCACATGGGCAGCAGAGTACTGTACTGTAGCCGAGCCACTATAGATTCTCTGCTGCCCTTGGGCGGCAACAACAACAATTACTGTAGCCGAGACCGGCGTACAGTTAATAACAGTGCATGGCGGCGAGGGACGCGAACAGATAGGAAACCATGGCTATGACCCAAAAACACCTTGCGTCTACTGTACAAACAAACACCTGTTTCTTACATAAGAGACTTACTAGCTGGAGGTTCCTCGCCAGGGGCGCGACGAATGGTAGCATAAACATGAACGACAGGAAAGGTTGCGCGGGAAAATTTTGCCTTTTGTATCTGCCACTTCTGCGTTGCAAGGGCAAGCGCGCGCGTGCAAGGGCTAAAAAACAGTGAATTCTCGGCTCCCACGGTTCCGGTTGTAATTATGCCGATCCAGAATGCCGATCCAGAATGTGGACTGAAATATAAAGTCGGCAGTTCAGCGTGGTTCAGGTGTTTGAACCAGCCATGGCTTGTACCCACGATTTGACAAGAAAGTCCTTAAACGAGCTCATCGTTCTTGCGTCAGGAAGGGATGCTCCGGCGCCTGGGACTTGCCCGGGCATGCGCGGCCACGCAGTCTCAGCCATCCTCGACGTTATCGAAAAGGACAACCCAGGCGCGACCAAAAGGCACAAGAATTATTCGGCGCAACTTAAGGAGTGTCTAGCCGACAACATGGTGTGTCACAAGGACATACTCGTCCGCGAGATGGCCTTCAACGCTCTTGTGCGTACCATGTTCCGGCCGGAAGTCAGGGTAAGCATGTATCTTATATGCCACGTGTGCAACTTGGCACATCATTAACACTCTAGGAATCCTGTGTTGATGTGCCTTCCCCCCCTGTCAGCTCTCGCATTCCCTCTGTGTGGTGGTCTTCCTACTTTCTCCTGCTCCTTTTCTCCTACTGCTCCCGTTCCTCCTTGCCCTGTTTCCTCTTCGCTATCCCCATCGCCTCGCCCCCTCCCCAAACCTTCTCCCGCCTCCCTCATGGCCGTTCTCTACCTGGTACCCGACCGCCCCCATCCACCCATTCCCCTCCCATTCACCCAACCCATTGCGCGCCCATGTACCCTGCGCGCCTCGCTGCCCCCCTGATCCCCCGTGACAACGCTCCGCCTGCGCGCCCAGGTCGGCACGTGCACGCCCTTCATGCTACTGCAAGCGAACCTGAACAACCAGCGCATCGCCCAGCTGATCATGTCGCGCCCTGCGTATATGGCCCACATCACCGCGGGCGTGGCCTGGTGCCAGCAAGCGCTCACCATCGCTGAGCCGGAGCCGCTGATCCGCCACCTGGCGCCCGCGCTGCGCCTCTGCAAGATGGCCTGCACCATGGCCGCCCAGGTGGCGCCTGCCGACAGTGGCGCCCCACTACTGGGCCCAGGGGGCATGCCGCTGACCTCGCATGACATCATCGCTGACCGGATCGACCCCTACCTGGCAGCTCACCCTGATGACGTGGACGCCCTGCTGTGCCGCGGGGTCATATTCGGATCCAAGGGGGACAAAGTGCGCGCGACGGAATTTTGCTCCCGCGCGGTCGCGGCCGCCCCCGAGGACCCCTTCCCCTTGGCGCTGCTCGGCTCGTACCTCCCGGATGCCCAGGACGAGCGACGGGTAGTCTATCTGGTCAAGGCGTGGAGGATGTACGAGAAGAAGGCAGCGGCAGCAGCGGGGGCGGGAGCGGGGCCGGAAGGGGGGGCGGGGGCGGGGGAGGTGGAGCCCGAATGTCTCCACATGGCACTCGTCAACTCGGCCATGCAGCAGCAACGCTGGTCCACCCTGGATGCCTCCCTGCGCCGCTACCTGGAGGTCTACTCGATGGACGAGCCCAACTATGCGCGCCACTGCTACCTGCTGGCGCTGGTCACCCTGGCCGGCCTGGCCCGGTGGCCCGATGCGAGCCCAGAGGAGCGGCTGAGGGAGTTCCAGGGGCTTGTCGCGCGCGCCAGGGCCGCGGAGGAGCACAACCGGCGCGGGTACGGCACTGTGGATGACTGCCACGTGGACGTCGCCGATTACCTGGCCAAGCGGTATGCGGATAGAAGTGTGGCCGAGCGCGTGACGGGCGACAGCAACAGCATGAACATGTGGTGGATACGCTCCGTGCCTGTCCGGTGCGGCGCGTGCGGGCGGCTGGATCGGCCTGGCAAGCTGGGTGGCCGCCTCAAGAAGTGCTCACGATGCATGCAGGTGAGGGGTGGGGGGTGGGGGGGAAATGCTGGCATGTAGTGACTGCTTTGTTGGCCGGCTGGATAGGGCCGGTCGGCGGGCGGGCGGCCGGGCGGGCGGGCGGGCAGGCGGGCAGGCGGGCGGGTCGTCAGTGGGTGGGTAGCAGACGGGGTCTCCCCCTCCCTCTCTCTCTCTCTCTCTCTCTCTCTCTCTCTCTCTCTCTCTCTCTCTCTCTCTCTCTCTCTCTCTCTCTCTCTCTCTCTCTCTCTCTCTCTCTCTCTCTCTCTCTCTCTCTGTCTGTCTCTCTCTCTCTCTCTCTCTCTCTCTCTCTCTCTCTCTCTCTCTCTCTCTCTCTCTCTCTCTCTCTCTCTCTCTCTCTCTCTCTCTCTCTCTCTTCTCTCTCTCTCTCTCTCTCTCTCTCTCTCTCTCTCTCTCTCTCTCTCTCTCTCTCTCTCTCTCTCTCTCTCTCTCTCTCTCTCTCTCTCTCTCTCTCTCTCTCTCTCTCTCTCTCTCTCTCTCTCTCTCTCTCTCTCTCTCTCTCTCTCTCTCTCTCTCTCTCTCTCTCTCTCTCTCCCCCCCCCCCCCCCCCCCCCTCCTTGCGCTCCCTCTCTATCTCGCCCCCCCGCCCACCCACCCACCCTCTCACCCTCCGTCCTTTCTGTCTTGTTCAACATTTTCACCTAATCTGCCTTACCCATTTCCCTCTCCTCTGTTTCTCCCTTGCACAATCTCGGTTGCTCGATCTATCGCCTTATTAATTTCTCCTCATCTATTAACTTGCCCATCTCCCCCCCTCCCTTCCCCTCCACTTCTCCTTCCACTTCCACCTCCCTTCCACTCTTCGACCCATCCCACACACACATGTGTGTATGCAGGCGTACTTCTGCGGGCCGGCGTGCCAGCAGCTGATGTGGAAGGAGCACAAGACCCAGGTGGGTGGCCGGATGGTAGTGGATGTCATCGCGGACGGATAGACCGCCATGTTTGCAGCTAGCTTATGCCAGTCATATGGGGGCAAAGGGGCCGGTAGCAAGCATGAGGCTGTGGCGTGGGAATTGCATTAATTAGTAAATTAGTAAATTAGTAAATTAGTCTTGTGTCCCCGATTAGTATCGGGATTTGCATGACTGATGGTAGTAGCGCTAGATGCAGCCGGTTCGGCATGTCTGAACGTCGTTGTTGAGAATTGCTGTCAACATTTGAATCCCTAGTGTGGACCCGTCTTGGTTAATTGAATCGCTTTCCCAAGCACGATGGGTGGGTTGGGTGTTCATCACTGCTTTCTGGAAGATTGCAGAAGAAAAATTTGGTGCTGTTTCTTTGATCTACTCCTGACCGTGCTAGTTGTTATCGTTGCTGACTTAGTATTTCTCCATGCATATGCTTTATTGCATTATTTGCAGTGCAAGCCACCGGAGAAAAGCACGCCGGCGCCTGCTCCCGTGGATGAGGGTGCCTCGACCGGCGATGCAGAGGCGGCTTCGTAGGCCATACATGCCATCGAGCATCTTCTTAGGCCATACGTGCCTCATGGGCAGAGAATCCATTAGTTATGGGCAACAAATTAATGAGGTCATCATGCAATTTGTACCTTATGGCGGCATCCACACAGAAACCGTTTCGACCACACACGTCGCAGTCATGGGTCATGTGTATATATTCATTAAGAATGATAAATTACGGAGGTGAGAGTGGCATGCAACATAAGGAAATTAAACCCCGTAAAGAAGAACCTGAAATGGACAATAGTAAGAATCTGACACGGTCATGTGTATGTATAAGTAAGTAAGTACTTGCGTGTCATGCACATGCGGGCATGCCACGGAGTACTATGCTAATCTCATTAGAAAAATAGTTACACGAAAGTTACAAATATTGTCTGCATCATTGAATTGAATTGAATTGAATTGAATTGAATTGAATTGAATTGAATTGAATTGAATTGAATTGAATTGAATTGAATTGAATTGAATTGAATTGAATTGAATTGAATTGAATTGAATTGAATTGAATTGAATTGAATTGAATTGAATTGAATTGAATTGAATTGAATTGAATTGAATTGAATTGAATTGAATTGAATTGAATTGAATTGAATTGAATTGAATTGAATTGAATTGAATTGAATTGAATTGAATTGAATTGAATTGAATTGAATTGAATTGAATTGAATTGAATTGAATTGAATTGAATTGAATTGAATTGAATTGAATTGAATTGAATTGAATTGAATTGAATTGAATTGAATTGAATTGAATTGAATTGAATTGAATTGAATTGAATTGAATTGAATTGAATTGAATTGAATTGAATTGAATTGTACAACATAACTCCGTTGGGAGTAAATGTAGCACATAGCCCTGAGAAGGGGCATATGGCTTTTAGTACACTCTAGCTTAGCTACTTCCTGCAAGGGTAGGGTGTAAACTACGCCTGCTCTGGGTGCACAAAAGGCACCTGCACACCACTATGTATTCAGGCACCTAGGGGCGCCGACATGTACAGAGGGGGGAAGATCATCATGGCTAAACAATGGCTAGGGCATGGCTTCTCACTAGAGAGTAGCTCTCTGCATGGGCACAGCATAGCAAAAAAAGCTAGGCATCATCTGGTGTGTGGCACATCATAGCTAGGCACACGTGTACATGGCTAAATAATGCTAAGTCATCAGCTAGTAGCATTCAGACCTGGCCTGGCCCCGAGGGCATTCCCAAAAGGGTAGGGAAACATGTCACGACCTACGTCCAGATGTTGCTGGACGACCTAGTGGTCCCAGCCCAGTTTGAGCACCGCATCCACTCTCTCTCCCGTCTGTGGACTGCCATGCAGGACAAGACGCGGTGGAAGAGGATTGTCAAGGCGCACACGCCCGACCCTGTGGGCAAGCCCCCTCCCCCCAAGCGGAAGCGGCGTTTTGATGAGTAGTGTAGTTAGGATTTTTCTAGACTAGATAGCTTAGAGTTAGGATAGTTCGATTACGCGGCTTCCTCCACCCCATCCATCATGGAATATGTGCTACATGATCTCCCAACGGAGGCATGTTATAATTTAATTTAATTTTTTAATCAGCTAGTAGAGGGCCCATAATATAGGCGTACATGTACAAGGCCACGGTGGCTACTACTAGGCCTTACTATTCTACACTATACTGCTGTATTCCCCTCAGCTGGGGTGTCTGGAGGTGCTAGCTGGCCCGGCTGCGGGGGTACGTCGCTTGGCAGGGCTTGTGGCCCAACGTAGATAGCCGCCCCCTTCCAGTACACCGGCTTCCCCGCCGCGGTCTGCCGGAGCTGGAGGTAGGTCGGCCATAGCTCCCGTCGCCGTTGTTGCTGCGCCACGGGGTCAAGTCGTCGTCCAGGGTGTAGTGAGTCTTCTCGAGCCGGTTGCGGCGTCTGAGAAACGAAATCTTGTTCGGCGCCGGTTTCTCAAAGATGAGAAGAAGCGGAGGCGCCCCTGCCTTACCCCGCGCGCGGGGAAGGCGGTGGGCGACCAGCTTGATCTCACCAAGGAGCCCATGCATGCGACCAAGGATTTTGCCCTCAAACGCCTGGGAAAGCTTCTCGGAATTCTCACCTTCCACCAGGTCGAAGTTCTTGACGATGACTGCGCTTGGCGAGCTCGGCCTCCTCGCGCGGAGGTCGAGCGTTTGCTGCTGGAGCTGTGCTGCGACGGCGGAGGTGGTGGAGGTGGTGTGGTGCATGCTTAATTGAGCATGCCCGCCCAGGTCTGGATGGGAGGGGCATCGCCAAACAGGCCAGCGGGGGCTGACTTGGCGGCAATGTCCTTCACCGCCTGGGCGGTGAGGCCTGCAGTGTTCTGCAGGCGCTTAATGGCGATGGCGTTGTCCTGGAGGCGCTGGTCGATGTCGCGGAGCTGGGCGGTGGCGGAGTCAGTACGTGGATCGAGTCGGTGGGCCGGTGGGAGGGGGGGGGGATCGAGGAGGCGAGGAGGGTGGAGGTGGCGGTGGGGATGGCGGGGAGCTCAGCAGCCAGCGTGCGGCCCACAGCTGCCACATCTGCGGCGAGGGGGGGCACGTTCTGCTCGATCGAAAGCTTCCTTAACCCAAAGGAGGGTGCGAACGATGGTGTCGGTGGCGACGGTGGGGGGCGGTGGTGGGGGAGCCCAGATCTCGGCTTCGGAGCGCCCGCGGAGGGAGCAGAGGGCGAGCCTGGCGCTGAAGCTGAGGGCGTGACAAGCGCGGAAGGGCGTCGGCAGTGATGTAAGAGATGACGGCTGGCCATTCGGCATATTCTGATTTGGCACGCCGTAATGGTGAAAACCATTTGCGTTCAGTCCGCGGAAAACGCGGAAAACGCGATCTGCAAATTAATCCAGGCCGGAATCGAACTGGGGACCTCTCGCACCAATTTTGCTGACTATAGGACGGACGTCTCCGGATCCTAGGGCATCGCCAACTGACACCTACAGTCATCCGCAAAAGTTCTCATTCGGCATATGGCCGCGGTTTTGGTGGAAGATGAGGTGCGCGTGCACATGCAGATCAATACTTACGCGGTCTGCATCATGCCCCAACCATATGTACGTAGTCACTAGAGGGGTCGGTGTATATATAATATGGGCGGGTATACTACACTGTGCCGACTGGATGGGTCTGCATGCGAGCTTGACCGATCATCAGGGGAAGGCTTGGCTTCACTCCGTTTCCCTTGAGGGGAGCGTGGGGTCCGCATAACGCACTCCTGCGTGCCCTCCCCATGAGCCCTTTGTTCAGTGACGCTGGTTCCGGCCCTTTACGCCATCGCTCTCCGCCACCAGCTGTTTGCCCCGCAACCTCTCATCACGGCGGGTGCGTCCTGCGGCAGCTGCGCGGGCTTGCTCTGGATACTACTGGGACGCAAGTGCTATACATCGCGTGCATGGGTGGCCAGCAGAACCAAAACTGGTTCCTCTATCTCCATACCGCTCTCCTCCGGGTGGTGTGTGCCATGGTTCGGTCGGTCTTTCCCGGCCCACTCCACCATCAAGTGCGAGGACGCGGATGGGGCCGCCCTCTACTCCGGCACCCAACCACCGCCCCGACATTACCGTGCTTGACTACGACGGGCAGGGTTGCCACCTGCTCATCGATGTCTCCGTGGCTCGGCCGCTCTCGATCAGGTCGCCACATCCTCCGGGCGGCTGTGGATGCCGGCGCTGCTGCCGCTGTGGCTGAGCGCGCGACAAGTTTGCCTCCTATACGGCAATGTGGCCGGGGCCCCACCGGGTCATCCCCTTTGTCCTTGAGGAGTTCGGGGCCATGGGACCCACAACCGCGGAGTTTTCCCACGAGTGCTGCCAGCGCCGTGAATGCCGCCTCGACCTCGAGGGTCAGACCGCCCCGTGGTCTGCCCGCATGTGGTCCTCGTATTGCATCAGTGGCGGCAGTGCCTGTCACTCGCCCTCACTCGCACCGTGGCTGATGTGTTATAATATTCCGCCGCCCCCGGGCCGACTTTGTCGCGACCCTGCGGTCTAGATCCCTCCCAGGCCTGCATGGTGGGCCGCCAGTGACGTTGCTGTCGTAGTTTTGTGATGTAGTTAGTTGTATACCTTGTGCAGCTGGCGTGATCCTTGGATGTCCGTGTCAGATTACTATATTTCTTCTGGGTTCTACTTCTTTAATCGGGGTTTTCCTGATGTTACATGCCAATCTCACCTCCGTAATTTATCATTCTCAATAAATATATTAATTAACTAATTAATTATTAAACTCGTGCTCCCGTTGGGGAGTCAGTCACGGAGCACCGAAGTGCTTTTAATCCCTGTGTGTGCACAACAGGAGAAAGGGCAGAGACCCCCTTTAATTCTCCCTCATGCCCAAGGCATGCCACAGCTGCAATCGGACACGCTAAACGATCCGGCAGGATCTGTGGGTGCAATAACAAGGAGCGTGGGCAAGTAGCTCGTAACGAATATATAGGCTGAATATTAGTTCGTCCTGCACACCTGCAAGCGCGGGACTGTGAGCACAAATTTCCCATCGGCTCTCGGTCTTGCGACATTACCCGGAGCGCCGAGTATGAATTACCCCGACCAACTGGACGGGCTGATCGACCTGGCGCTGGTCTGAGGCATGTGCCGCCTGCTCGGCACCTTCTCACCAGGCCGGGCTGAAGTAGGTCAGAAAGTACTTGCGTGTCATGCACATGGGCATGCCACAGAGTACTATGCTAGCTAATCTCATTAGAAAAATACAATTACACGAAAGTTACAAACACGTACTGTCAATATCGTCTGCATCATGCCCCAAACATATAGTCACTATAACTAACTATCTTGTGCAGCCACTTCCAGCTCACTGAAGCCGCCATCATCGCTCAGCTCCGCCCCCCAGCCCAGCCTGCGCGGCCGACAGCCACATCGGCTTCCTCCCTCTGCAAGGATGACATCCGAGCAGTGCTGGTGGAGGAGCACGTGACCTGGCCGTTGGCCGAGAAGCTGACCTCGCTACAAACGACGCTCAACACGGTGGAGGCCCAGGTCTCCAATGTGGAAACCAAGGTCGTCCACAAGCTCCAACCCCAGTTCACGGCGCTGCACACCGCGGCGCAGGCATCGGACACGGACGCTGCACTTGTCTCTCGCCTAAACCAGGTGGAGGGCAAGTGCGGCGTGCTCTGCATGACATGAAGAAGCTTGAAGCCATCACCGCCCACATGCACCGAGGCCCTGGCCTCACAGGTCCCAAAGATAGCGGAGCAGACGGCCACCATCGCATCCCAGCCACCCCGGCTGGATCCGGTGCAGCTGCAGCGGGTGACTCCTCCGGCGCAGGACTTGGTGCGAAAACAGGATCGAGGTGCAGACTCAGCAGCAGCAGAATTGGGCGCAGGACTTGGCGCCAGCGCCTCCTCCAGTGGCGAGCCCCCCTCACCACTGGCAGACCCCTCAGCAGTGTCCCCACTGCTGGCAGCGGCACGCCGCGCCATGGCCCTAGTCACAGGACCAGAGGGCGGTATAGGGCCAGAGTACCTTCAGGCCCAGGGACAGGTGTCTCAGTGACCGGTGCCATGCAGCAGAAGCTCGGAAGACTCCTCCCCCTCCACCAGTGACGGCAGCAGCTGAGTTGATGGCAGGGCGCGCCATTGCGCCAGGCCTCATTGAAGACCACGTGGCGATGTTGCACCACAGTGCGGGTGGCGGAGTCCAGGATCAGGTATGCCGGGGAGTCCACAGCATAACCGACAAAAATGCCAGGCATGGTTTTGGCCTCCAGCTTGCCACGATGCCCTTCCACACGATGCCAGGCTGGGCAACCGAAAATCCGCATGTGAGACAGATCAGCCAGCAAAAAATGTGGCGTGGCATCACCAGGGTTTGAGGAGCACGGCAGGCAGTTGAGGATATAAATAGCACACTTGATCGACTCAGAGCCAGAACCGCCAGTATGCCTTCCCCAAGTCGGCATGTGTCAACATTGCCATGCAGCGTCATGCCCATTGCCAGGCCCCCAAAACGCTCCGGCCACGCCGTTCTGCTCTGGGCAGTAGGGCGCTGAGAACTCCTGGTGGACGCGGAGTTCAGCCAACAAACCGCCCGCCAGGCTTGACCGGTGAAAACGGCAGCATCATTGTCGGTTCGCAGCACGACATGCAGATCGAGCCGGCGTAGAAGGGACATATCTCGCGGGCGAGCAGCTCTGCGAACCGCCCCACTGCCTCGTCCTTGGACTTGAGCGGAACCCCCCATCACCACCGAGTATAGCGTCGTCGGTGATGCCCAAAAAGTAGCGGGCTCCCCCCAGCGACTCCGCGCTCATCGGGCCCAGCAGGTCGCCATGGAGCTTGGCCCGCGGCACTGTGGACCGCCGCTGCCCAGGCGGGAAAGGCTGGCGCTTGATGAAGCCTGCCGGGCAGGAAGGACAGCCAGGAGCAGTCGAGTTGCTCCTCACCAGGTTTGATTCTGGTATGGCGGTCAGCTTCTTGATGCGATCGGCGCCAGCATGGCCCAGTCGCCAGTGCAGCAGCAGGCTAACCGGCCGCTCCACCGTCGCAGCAGCCATCGCTGGCCCTGCCTTCGCCTGAGGTAACACATAGATGTTGTTCCGCATGGCGATCTTGTGATGCTTGTTCTCCAGCACCACTGTCTCGTTGTGGAAATCCACCTTGTGACCTGCCTTTGCGAGTTGCCCGACTGACAGAAGTCGTGCATTCAGGCCAGGTACAACAAGCAGCGCTCCTTGCAGTCGCACGCTGTGGCCGGGCAGCTCCACAGCGATGGTGTCCTGACCGGTAGCTTGCAGCTGTCCGACTGAGCCTGCGATTGCCCTGCTGTGGGGGGTAAGAGACACAAAGTCAGAGCGGCACGGGGACATGTGGCTGCTCGCTGCCGAATCCAGCACCCAGGTAAGCTTGTCGCCAGTATAACTGCGTGAGTGCAGCAGCCTCCGGCGACGGCGACTCCTCGCGGCGATGGTGGCCATGCAGAAGCCTGGCGGCAGCTCATCCGCCTCCTGAGTGGCGTTGGCAGCGGATCCAGCATGCAGGTGCGTTGCGACCCTTGTTCTGGTCCCCTCGGTTGCCGCCTTTCTTTCCCCCCTTGGGCTTGGTGTTGTACCTGCCCGGGGCCTTCTCAGGATGCTTGGTCCAGCATGCAGTCAGCCTCCTTGTGACCTGTCTTGTCGCAGTGGCTGCACTTCTTGTTCCCCCCGTTCCCCTTGCCGTTGGTGTGGTAGACCTGGCCTGTGCCAGCACTCTCCTTTTTCACCCCAGCACGTACGTCCCCCCTTAAGCAGATCCTCCGCCGGCCTCCATCAGTGCTTTCTTCACCACAGGCAGCTCGTCCTCCTCGTTGAACCGTACAGACACTGGTCAGCGCAGGGCGGTACTCGTCTGTCAGTGCTCCCAGTAGAATGGCAGCAAAATCACGGTCGCTGATGACTCCGCCTGCAGCCTGCATGGTAGTCATGCAGCACGTAGCAGCTCTGCCCTCCTCACGAGTTGCTGCATTGTCTCGTTAGGAAGCTTCTGTACACGGTGCAGCTTGCTCATTAGCTCAAACCTGTGGCTCTTGGTCAGCCTGGCTTCCTCATAGCTCTCCATGAGGACCTTGAATGCCTGGCTGCCTGTCTTTGTTGCCACAGTTGCCATGAGACGAGCTGCCTCACCAGTCAGACAGGTAAGCAATGCTGCAAACAGAGCTTTGTCTGCCCTCTCATTCTCCTCAGTTCCCAACAGAACAGCCTCCAAACCAAGAACAGTGTTTACTGCCAGAAACAGGTTCTTGAACTCCTCCCACTTTCCGTGTGGTCCTCACCTGGCAGCTGCACCAATAAAGGTCTTGCAGCTCTTGGCACAGGTGGAGACAAGAGTGGTGTAGTCAGACTCTCTGGCAGGAGTTGGGCTTCTTGGGTCAGCCATGGTTCTGCTTCTGGAAGGTGTTGTCTCTGGGTTCTTTGATGGATGTCTCTGCTCCTCAAATGCAGGGTAGGCATCAAACCTCCGATACCATGTCAAACAATGAGCATGCACACTTGTTCAGTGAGTGACACCGGCTGTCATGGCCACTGGTGTCAGATTGTTGTCAGAACACTCCATTCTGCCTCAACTGGTCTCTGTCTCTGAGCCTCTCAAGTCCTCCATGCATAGCCTGCACCTGCAAGGACAGGCACAAAGGGTTCCAATCACAGCATTGTAAAAGGCAAACCCTGTCAATTCTTTTGACAGAAACAAATTTCAGGTGTTCCTTGCCTCTTGAAATGCTCCAGAAGGCACATTGGATTACCGCCTGTGTCGGTACAATACTAAAGGGTGCTGAGTGGGGAAAGGATCTTCCCCCTGCCCATCAGCTGGTGGAACCTGCTCAACTCAGTGTGACCTCTCTTGGTCTTACCAGACGATCATTTGCCGCTCAGAGCCCAATGTCGTTTGATGAGGTATAGACCTTGACTGTCACACATTTGCTGGCCTGGAGGCCTGGCGACAAGCATTGGCACGATTGCTTTAGGCTAGTGGCAACCGTTGGATGTTTTTGAAGGTATTTCAGAACCTCCGCCCAATGCTCAAAGGCTTCAGTTGCGTTTTGTCTGCAAAATGAAAAGGAAGCTCAATGAGCCTCCTGTTTCAAACGCACGTCCAGTTGTCACCCAGTTCCATGGTACAGCTGACTGAGTATGATAAGGAGGAGTTGTATACTCCTGGCCTGTCACATCCTGTTCTCAGGCTTCTCCTCACATTATATCTTGGAGCTATGGATGCTGGCCCGGATTATGGAGCAGAGATTGATAATTTCACCAGAGCATTTCTGCATGGTGATCCCAAGGCGGCTCAAGCCACTTGGCAATCTCAACGACCCTGTTGTGTCAAACCCCCAGCATATGTTGGCTAGCTGAAGTATGTAAGTCATCCCTACATGGAGCCAAAAGTGGGCTGGGAAGGACTGGTCAGCAGTCCAGTCATTTGGTATAAAACCATTGCTCCTGCCATCTGTGAAAGATGTCAGATGAATTAGCAATCTCACCTTGCCTATTGTCTCTTTGTTGGACAATGCAGAGGGCATGCAGCCAACGTGGGTTACATGTACTCTACATGGTGATTATATGCAACGCATTGGTCCCAAGGGAGGGCTAAATGAGACCTATAAGAGGCTCAATGACAAAGCGCCATGCATACGAACCAGAGCATTGTTTGCCAAGAATCACCAAGAAGTGCCATACTGTGGCATTGGTTGTACCCTTTTCCAGGATGATAAAGGATGGCATCTGAGGCTACAACCGGCCAAGGGATATAAAGAAAGAATGAGTTGAAGAGTTACCCAGGAGAGTAACTGAAGCGAATGCCCCTACGGTTAAAAGGGTCAAATGGGTTGTTTGGCTGCCACAACCATGCAGTCATGATAGTTGCGGTTCCAAGCAGGATGCCAGATTCTGTTATCGTAGGAGAAGGAAGGAGGCGTCTTGAGATGTACCTCAGAGAATCACCTGACTTGGTGCTGTATGGAGTGAACTGGCACAAGCGTATCATCATAGATTATTGCTTACACGGATGCTATAGCCAGGAGTCTAGGTCCGCCAATAAGATTGGTGCCAGGGCCGGATGTTTGATCACCATCAGGAATGAAGGAAAGCAACCCTCGTTGGTGTACTGGTCCAGTAACCTTCACATTGCATTGGAGGAGGCGCTTTGCTGGCGTTGATACTGCATGCTGAGTGCAGGGCATATGCCATGTGCATTCGCGACGCGATACACATAAGAGAGTTACTCTTATGGTGACAGTCTGAGTCAGATAAGACCTCTACCTGTGATTGATGTCAGGGTTTATTGTGATAATAATAAACCCGTGATTTCCTTCATAAAGAATGAGAGGGCCACAACTACTGTCTTAGACTACCTTGTGGCAAAGGAATTGTCCAGTCACTGTGTAACTATGCATCTTCCAGGACATGCCAACCCTGCTGATGCTATGACCAAGATTCACAGGCTGGCCCCTGATGGCTACCAGCTTCTGAGGTCTCTGATGGCTGGAAACCTTATTATGTCATGAGGAAGAATCGGTCGATGAGCCACGAGCCACGAGCCACGAGCGGACATGGCGTGGACGGCGGTGCTCCGAACTTTTACGTCTGGGCCCCAAATTCCGTCGGACTACTTGCATCCGATGCGTCTTTATAAGGCACATCAGTTAAGCTTCCTTTGCACACGCAATGTGAAGGATATGGTTGCAATGCAGCAATGTGTGAATATGGTTGGAAACGGAGCTTTGTTAAATCGGATAATGTTTACAGCGCTCACACACTTGAGGCTTGTACGCGCGCTTGCCAAGTCAAGGCACAACACGTGAGGCGGGCTCGCAAGAGATGCCCATTTGGCACTGGCCTATTGTTTATATACTTGTGCACTGTGCTTGCTAGTCCTGAGCAGCCTAGGAGGCCTGCTCAGTAATAACACCCCCGGTACAGTATTCACTACCTGTACAGCGCCCAGTTCCTATACAGTAGGTCTGCCATACAGGCACAGTGACCACAGAGTACAGTCACCACAGTGATTATTGCATCTGCACCTAGAAGTCCAGGACTAAGCCTGCGGTACCAACAGACCACAGGTTAAGGTTCCTATTTCCTGCGTACGACGTATTAATCCAATACCGTCGTAGGTACAGCACCTAATTCCTGTCAGCCCAGGAATTACTGTCGACCCCATATGTCGTCGGCAAATATTCACGTCCGACTTAGAAGAACAGCCGGCTCGCGCTCGCGCGCGACCGGGAAGTCGGAACGCCATAACTTTCTTGATACTTGTCGGAATGAACTCGTTCCGGTGCCGCTGGAATCGCAGAGATATGCCGAATCAGGATCACGCCAATGCGCTTGGCGTTAACTCCAATCCTTTCTTTTCTTGAGCTGTAGCAGCTCACACAAGTCTACATACAAACACACACAATGGGTACTGGATATCCTCCCCAGACTACAAGTCACAACCCGCTGGGCATGACAGTCAGCTTGGATTCCTTATTATATGTACATAGCACCCATACTGGCTCAGGAGCACAAACAAATTACAATGAGTCCCTATCCCTTCACGGGAGGCTCGTTGTGTTACCCATGTACAAGAGGTTGGCCAACTGTGGCAGCCCATAGGTGTTCAGTTAAGAACTTGAGAAGTATGTACAACCTTCAGGACCTTAGGCGAAACCCCACAGATCACCCACAACAGCTCATCAGAAAACATTGCTGACCCCCAGACGGGAGTCGGCGCCGGTCTGCTGCCCCTTATCGAACCAGACACAACATCTACGCGAAGCACATGCAAAACACAAGCTCCCATACTCGTTCCAACCGTGGAAAATCAGGGGACCTGTCGCCACCTCACCAGCATGGTGGATGGGTCAGCCAGTCCGTGAAACTCCGCCTTAAGACGGCACCAGGGAATCGAACCCCGCCCACAAACCACAGATCTGGGGAAACCTCAGACTGAGATGAAAACCCCAGATAGACATCTCTCCATCAGAGACAATGTCAGACATTCCCACACCAGAGACATGTCTCACCCCTCAAGGTGTGCTCAGGATTATGTACAATCAAGCTCCCAGCCTGATATCCAGAGACTTAAGCACCCAGCTCTCAGCTTTTAGACAGATAGACCGACTTGACAGTCAGCATTCATGAGCTTCCTCAGTACATTGTACTGGGCTGGGGCCTTGTGTGGCAGCTTTGTCAATGCATCAGCAGGGTTCTCCTCGCCAGGGATATGCTTCAAGTCAACCAAACTGGCCAACTCCTTCAGCAACAAATAATCCAGGTCCCGGCTCCTGGCCAGCTGCTTGTGAACAAACTGGACCATACCCATGCTGTCTGTTAGCAACAACGTCTCCATCTGCAAGGTCCAAGGGGTAACTGAAGCCAGCTCCAGCATTAACTCCTTTATGTACAGGCTGGACTGGATCCCCTCGCATATGGCCCTGCATTCTGCCACATCTGAACTGATACAGACCCTCTTCTGCAGTCTGCTGTACCAGCTGAACAAACTTGCCCTGCTCTGATAAAAAGCAAACAGAGCAGCAGATCTCCCCCTGACCTTGGTAACCTGGCGAGCATCCATGGAACTGTCAACAAAGATCTCCAAGGTGATAGGCTGGGTAAAGTCAATCCCAGACAAAATCAGATCAGGGGTACTCTCCACCAACCGGGCTATGACTCGAGGCTTCTCATCCTCAAGCACCTCATCAGGCATTCTGCTATGGACCATCAAAGACGGACCACAGATGCTGGCAAACCAGGCCCACATGCCTCTCAACTCAGGTCCTGCAGCCTGGGTGATCTTCTCTGGCAAGGCCTTCACAATGGTCTGTTTATAATCTCCTCCAGCCTGAAGCCTGATACTCCACTCCCCGTCCCTCCTGAACAGGGTAGCCTGCATTCCACAGAACACTACAGGCTTGTTGGGCTCCTGCCACAGCTCCTTGCCCAGTGAAAACTTGCCACTGATGACAGGAATAAACTTCTTCAGCCAGGTCGTGGGGGCTAGCAAATGCAGATCATCTCCATGCAAACTAGCATACACTGGCAGACCCTCCCATTGGGCCAGCAGCAAACAGGGATCAACTGAAGACACTCTCAAGCCACACTCACTGATCAGAGCTTCCTGCAGCGTGAGTCTCCAGATGATTGGGCTCGACCTGAGTCCTTCCAGGCCCTTCAGAATAACCAGGAATTGTTGATGCAGCTCCAGCTTCCAGATGGCAGGCACCTCAACACAGTAAGGCTCATCCTGCTTCCACACCCTCCTGGCCACTTCTGGATCAGATTTTAAAAATGCCCTCTTGAAGTCCAGCAGCACTGATGACATAGCTGCTCCCCTGTTCAGCAACCCCACGTAGAGACATAGCAAAATTCTCCATGTGTCGTGTAGCATCCCTGGCGTGTATAGCTCCTCTCCTGGCAGACTCCCCGTGCCGTGATACTCATTCAGGACAGGCCTGACATGGGGCACTGATACCTCATCCACAACCTTCCTCTTCAGCACAAATCTCAAAGCAAGCTTCCTTGATGCTGGGGGACGTCTGTCTGTTGGTGCAGCACACTCAAACTGCAACCACTCCTCCAATGCCTTGGAGAAGGCGAGCTTCCAAGCCTCAAACAAAGTAGGCGAGCTCATCTCTTGGACCAGCTGGTCATATGTCAAAGGAGAGTGTGCAGCAAGGCTCCTGTGAGTTATGCCAATACTGCTGGGGTGCAACACAGCTGGAATCACCAAACTGGCCGCTGGGGGCACCTCCCCTTCATCCCATTTTACACCCTTGACCGGCTTGGCCCTGCACCTGACTGGAAATGTTGTCCTGAAATTTTCTAGGGGAATCATCCCCCAGCCATCTCTTCTCAGAGCTGTAGCTCTGATAGAAATCCCAGGATTGCCCAGAAAATTCTGACCCAAAATCACAGGGCCATCATAGTCCTCTAGGACAAGGAAGGTCACATCCACACCCATGACAGGGGCAGTAACCTCTCCCAACACCCTTAGATGCGTCCTACCACTGAAATCAGACACCCAGGGGCAACTTGGTTCTCCGACCAGCAGTTCTCCTGTATGCTGAGGTCCCATGACAGAAACCTGTGCATTGGTATCTATCTCCATGGCAGCTACCTCAGGTTCATCCAACTGGACAAGCTTGGACACCTTAGGCTCCTTCTTGGCTCTTTGCAAAGCCTGTACAATATCTGATAGACGCACACCCCTAGGCCTGGTGTCGGGCCGTTCCGGAGGTGCAGCCTGTCCGCCTGCTTGCCCAACCACCGTATGTGAAGGTACCCCAGGGGCCGGGCCAGGGTCACCCTGAGGGCTCGATACAGCTGTAGCACCCTGATCAGGAAGCTCCACGTCACCCCCGCCTTGTACACCAGCGGGCACCTGGAAGAGGTCTCCTTGATTACCTCCCCGGGGACGGATCTTTGACCAGGACAGACGGTGCACTGCTTGGGAGCCATCAATGGCCACCCAGCACTTATGGCCAGCGGCTTCTACTCGGGTCACCACCCCATCATGCCAGCTGCCACGTTTCCCTGGAAAGCTTGGTTCCTTCCACACAACAACCTGTTGTCCAACGTTAGGTTCTAGGACACTCCAGCCCTTGTCTTTCTGCCTCAGCTTGAGGAACTTGGCCTCTAGCTTCTCCTTCCATGCCTGCTCAGCATCAGCTGGCAGCATCCTGGTATGCAGCATAAGAGGATTGATGGCAATGTCACCAAAGAACATGGGAGTCCTCAGGTTCAGCCTGTCCTCCACAGAACGTAGCCATGCAGATGTCACAATGGCAGATGACGTCCTTGGAATCCTCTCCACCAGCAGCACAGTCTTGATCTCTTGGATGGCTCTCTCCACCACCCCTTGCTGGCCGTGGCTCTCCCTGGGTGTAATCAGCAACTCTGGAAACTCTGGCAGGTTCTCACAGCACTCAAACTGAATGTCACACTGCAACAACTCCAACCCAGGGTACCTGCTCCTTGTCAACTTCAGAGCAGCAATCAATGTAGGCTTCTCCATGTCAGGCAGGATCTCTAGGGTCTTGTACTTGGTATATCTGTCCACTGCCACCAGCAGCTTCAAACCCCTGATTCTCTGAATATCTACCTGCACATGGCCTGGCTGCAAAATAGGAGTCCTGGCATGAGACTGCTTGGGCTTTCTAGCAACTAGCCTGCACTTGCAAGCTTGAGCAACCTGTTGGCAGATGGAGTACAACTCACTTCCTCCCAGCCGTCTAGCAACTTGCAAAGACTGAGCTGCATGGCCAAACATGGTATGCAACCTTGAGGCAATGTCATACAAGAGAGAAAACCTTTTATTGTCATTATTAGCACTCAAGGTATGTACAGATCCCTTATGTACAGGAGGCACCAGGGTCGTGCCTGTCAGACTGTCTCCAGCCCTATCCTCATCCTGACCATCCTGTGCCAGTCCTGCACGGTCAGAATGCTTCTGAGATCCACCTGGGTCCACATCACCAGGTCCTACCTCAGGCTCAGCACCGCCATGGCGGGCACGTTGGCGAGTAACCACTGCAGCTACAGCTGGCATACTCTCTGTGGTAACCAAGCTTGCCCCATCGTGTCCAATAGGCTCTTTCACTAGAGCATGGGGCTGCCCCTCACTGCTGTCACTAGCAGCTTCATTACACACCCCTGGGGGCACCCTCCAGGGTTCAGGGATGTGTGCAGGCTCAAGTCAATGATCAGCAGCCTTGCCCTTGCCCTTGTCCTGGGATGGACCAGCCTTGTCCTTGCTGCCACCCTGAGCTGGCTTGCTCTGACCTTCCTGCCTCAGGTACGAGGGACACTCATTCCTGAAGTGACCCTTCCCCTGGCAGAAATAACATTCCACCTGACTGATGTCCCGTGAGGTCCCACTGCTGGGCCCAGCCTTGGGAGGACCACCCACCCTCTTGAAGTCAAACTGGGACTGTGGATGTCCCGACTTCGGCGGGGTCCCCCGTCCAGCCCTTCTGTCACGCCCCCTCCTGGACCTTCCTCGACCCCTTGAAGAGGTCTCAGGCCCTCTCGAGGCGCTGGGCCCCCGTGGCCCGATCCCCTCATGGACTTAACCGTGGGTTCAGTGGCCTCCTCATCACCCTGACGAGGGCGCTTACCACCCACGTACTTGCCGCTGAAACACTCATACAACTGGTCCGTCATGGCTGCCCAGCCATGGACCTGTCGCATGTGGATGGTCACATTATCCATGGTGACCGGATCCAGCTGCAGCGACTTGAGAAAGTCGCCCATGGCCATCCGATCTGCGACGAAGAAGCCCTTGGCCATGGCGTCCTCCCTCAGCTTGACGAAGTCTTCAAAGGCGTGGACCACTAGTTGCCCCTTGATGGGCTTGTAGTCCAGGTATTCTTGCTTCAGGTGGGACCCATCTATGGTCCTCTTGTCACTCAGGAACGACCTGAGTCGCGTCATAAACGCCGTCCAGGTGTCCCCCGCCGCGTGTCGCTCCCGAACAAACTTGAACAGCCGCCTCGCCGACTGCCGTATGTAGGCACTAGACGCCAGGATGCGAAGCTTGTCACCGTTGTATATCTCCGTGTACAAGTTCATGTCCTCTAACATCCTCTCAGCATCCCGGGGCTGCCAATTGTCCTTGATGGACTGAAACTGGCCTAGCACCGCGTACCCCTCAGCAACAGTTGGTCGCTTAGGCGCCGCTTGATCTGCGGCTGGCGCGTGCTGCCCGCCCTGCGATCCTTGGCTCTGATTATCTGGCACCTCAGCCTGGTCTCCCAGCGCCTGGCCGTCCCCGCGTCCATCGCGTCCACCGCGTCCATCGCGTCCATCCATCCCAGCGCCGCGCCGTCCAAGCCCATAAAGCCCGCTTGTTGGTTGATAGCTCCATCCTCCATGATGGCCTCTGTTCAGATCTGCTACAGCCAGCCAAGTGGCCAAGCAGCAATTAAAGCAATATAAGCTACTGAACAAGAAAGGAAAGTGCCAAGTGTTACCACTCAGGCAAGACCACCACGGCTGGCCCCAGGCGCGTCCTGGTTCTCCTTGTCGCTGTCGTCGTCGCTGTCGCTCACCACAATCAGCTCTGGTACCCTGCTACCTGCTGCGCCGTCGTCGACCCGCTGTCGGCCCGCGATGACTGAATCGTCACCGTTGGTAAAGTAGACAGGTGACAACCCGTCGTTGGCACCTCGCGGATTGTACGTTGGCACCTCGTGGTCGCCAAGTGTCTCGTCGCCTAGCCCAGCGACACCCCCTGCTCCTACCTCAAGGTCACTCTCGTACCTAAGAGGTGCAAACTCCTCCCAACGCGTCACACGAACGCGAAGGGGCGGGGGCAGCTCCTGAAAAGGAACTCTTACTCGCTCTGGAAACCTGCCGACTCTTGTCGCGCGCTGTCCTCCGGCGATGGCTTCCGCTGTCGCCCCGACCTCTGCAAGCCGCCTGTGATGCTCCGCTCCGCGTCGTTCACGCCTAACTGGCCCGCTGCAACACCCTCGTCGCCGATGCCGCCTGCGAAAGCACGTGGTACTCCCGCGCCCGCTACTGTCGGCACAAACTCGTGTCGCCCTGCGCCAGCTGCTCCGCAACCTCGCCTCGCCTTGCTGCCAACTCCGTCCGCACTCGCTCTGCTACTGCAGTAATCACCGTCTGGATGCCGACCAACCCGTGAAGCTCCTGCTCAAGGTCGTCGATGCTCCGGTGCTCCGGAATGACGATGGTTTGTACGTGTCGCAGAATTCGCTCCCAATCTTCGACCTGGTCGTCGACGAATTGCACGAAGCTGCGATTTACAGGCGGACGATCTGCAAGCAATAAAGATAGATCCCGAACGACACGGCGTAATTCAGGAGAAATCGAACCCCCAGCAGACTGCCGAAACCGGAAATCCTGCTGCCGTTGTTCCTCCTGCACCATTCACCACCGGACGAGCTCCTCTCGTCGTCAACGCTGCACACCGCAACCGGCAACGACCCTCCTGGCCGTTCCGCTGAGACTGGTTGTAATTTGAGTTAAGCTTCTTGCACACGCAATGTGAAGGATATGGTTGCAATGCAGCAATGTGTGAATATGGTTGGAAACGGAGCTTTGTTAAATCGGATAATGTTTACAGCGCTCACACACTTGAGGCTTGTACACGCGCTTGCCAAGTCAAGGCACAACACGTGAGGCGGGCTCGCAAGAGATGCCCATTTGGCACTGGCCTATTGTTTATATACTTGTGCACTGTGCTTGCTAGTCCTGAGCAGCCTAGGAGGCCTGCTCAGTAATAACACCCCCGGTACAGTATTCACTACCTGTACAGCGCCCAGTTCCTATACAGTAGGTCTGCCATACAGGCACAGTGACCACAGAGTACAGTCACCACAGTGATTATTGCATCTGCACCTAGAAGTCCAGGACTAAGCCTGCGGTACCAACAGACCACAGGTTAAGGTTCCTATTTCCTGCGTACGACGTATTAATCCAATACCGTCGTAGGTACAGCACCTAATTCCTGTCAGCCCAGGAATTACTGTCGACCCCATATGTCGTCGGCAAATATTCACGTCCGACTTAGAAGAACAGCCGGCTCGCGCTCGCGCGCGACCGGGAAGTCGGAACGCCATAACTTTCTTGATACTTGTCGGAATGAACTCGTTCCGGTGCCGCTGGAATCGCAGAGATATGCCGAATCAGGATCACGCCAATGCGCTTGGCGTTAACTACATCTGCTAGTATAATCAGCTACGACAGTGACGCACTATTGTGCCATGGATACGACGCTGCAAAACATGCCGCCAAAACGAAATTTGGATAAATAAAGAGCTTTCCGGCTCCAGTAATGTCAGCCCTGCAGCTACGCTCCCCGGCCTAGAAGGCAGCCGCGATACTACTAACGCTTCAGTGGTATACATTCGGCTCGTCCTGCGCGGCCTCGCCCACAGCCTAGCTCGCCTGAACCCAAACGCTTTCGCCCCACCGTCAGCGAACCGCGTGGCCCTGAGCTCGACGATGGCGACCTTGCCCGTTTTCTGGTGGCACCGGAAGACCTCCGCGTCCGCGACATCCTCGAGGCTTCGATCATGGCCCCTCCTCGTGCAACTGTGCAAACACCTCCACGCCCTCGGCGACATCATTCTCCCGACTGGCGGCTCACTGCTAGCTCGCCAACTGGAACTGGAAGAGAGGCGCCCGCCCATATCTCCAGCACATGCATCGCCCTCTGCTCCCACCTCGGCCAGACGGACGCCGAGCTCAAGCGGCACGCCACTGCCATTGACGCCCCAGCCTTCCGCGCCCTCCTCACGGAGGCCATCGAGCAGGCGACTTGGGTAATGGCAAAATGGAGGCCGTTATGCTCGTTCTGGTCGTGGGCTCTGTTGGCGTTGAGGTGATGGTGTGCACACCGGGTTGAGAGCAGCAGTGACGATGCCGGGGATGGTATCCAAGCAGGTATATGACGACCTGTTGGGCGGTAATGGCGATGGCGGCTGCGACAGAGGGGTCGGCCCCGACCGCTTGAGAGGCCATGACGAAGGTCTCAAAGGCGGAGTTGGTAATGTGTCCGCCAGTGCAGGTATAATAGACGGCGAGACAGAGGATGGCGTCGGCCGGGTTAGGGCGGAGGAAATCGGCGAGGTTGATGACGTTGTTGTCGGCGGCGAAAATGGGGTACCCCTGCTCAGCGGCCAGTTTCAGAATGAAGGTAGCGGCAGCTGGGGTGAGGGTCATGATGCGATTGATGCCTGGCCATTTTCCAGCAAGTACTGTAGGAGGCAGCTTCCTTGGCGGAGATGGCTTCCTCGAGCGTGTCCATGGCGGGGTCGCTATTGCGTGGGGCGGTAGGGTGAAGCGGCTGGACGCAGACCTGGGCGTCTGGCAGACTTTGCGAGGGCGTTTCCAAGGAAGACTGAGACGCCATAGCCTGGGCGGCAAGGTCGTGGAGGGCGGCAGATGCGTGTGACTGCTGGGAGGAATCGTAATCCGCCATGGCTACCTGAAAACGAGCGGTTTGCTGCTGGCCATCAGGGGTCGAGAGGCGGCGAAATCGGGAGCGATAGGTGCCAAGAATTATATCAGCGTGTTCGTCATTGAAAGGCGAACTCGTAGCAATTAATCCGATGTAATTTCATGGCCGGATGCAAAAGTTATAAGCATTCAGGTTCATGTGCGCAAATGTAAACGTAAATGAAGGTAATTGCGAATTGCGCCCACGGAATAAAGAACTGCCTGTGGCTCTGACAGGTTGGTCTTCATAACGTATCAAGCAATATTTGGTTTTTACAACTTGAAGATATCATTTTTAGTTGTTACATTGGTACCCGAAGTATTGCGCTTTAGCATTCTAAATAAAGTCCTTTGACTCTGTTCACTGGGACGCTCTATGGACTGTCCTGGCCCGCGCACGTGTCCCCCACCCCATTATTGCTGCCATTCGCAAGCTGCATGTATGAAGGGTCAACCACCTCGGTTCGCTCTCCACATGGCACCACCCCGCCCTGCCCACTACAGACAGGCGTCTGGCGAGGCTGTGTCCTGTCACCGTATTTGTTTATTATTGTGGTGGAATACGTACGTTATGCGCCAGGCACGTGCTCGCTTTACCGCCATGCCCCCCCGGACCCTGGTGGGTGACGATGGTCAACCGGTCCTCATTTCCGCCGACGATCCTGGCTTTGCCTGACCCTGGCTCTGTGGGCCCCTGGCCTGGTGATCGACAATGACCATGGCGCCGGGGGTGCGACTATCAAACTAAATTTGCTAGCTGACCTCATTTACTCCGACGACATCACGCTCCTCGACTCGCCTGCCTTTGCCCAGCTCTGGCTGGACTGCCTGGCCCTCGAGGCGCGCACGGTAGGTCTGGAGATTAGCTAGCCCAAGACCGAGGCCATGGCTGTCGGCCTGGCGGACCCCAGCCCCGAGCTTCGCCTTTTGGACGACACCGTAGTGCAGTACCCCGCCCGCTTTAAACTGCTTGGCAGCTGGCTTCCTGACAGTGAGGCCGACTTGCACTGAGGCCCGGATTGGCCTGGCGTGGGACCAAATCCACGAGCATCATCGCTGGTGGAGCAACCCCATCCTGCCCCGGATCGTCAAGCGCGACCTGTTCAAGGTCGTCATTCTGACGGTCCTCACGTATGGCGGGGAGGCGTGGACGCTGACACAGGAGCTGGAGGCCAAGCTCGACGGCGCCGTCTACAGGCTACTACGTCGGGCGTTGAATATTGCATGTAGTGTGCACATTAGCAATGCAGACTTGTATGCCGATTTACCCTATGCTTCACACACCCTTCGGCACAGGCGCCTAGGCCTGACTGGGCATCTAGCATGCACAGATCAGGTCGACGCATTAGATCGGTCAGCTGGCACCAAGCCTGCGCAGCCCGGGCGTGCTGTCCTTACATGGCAGCCCCCTGGCCGCACGCGACAAGGTCGCCCCCGCTGGACTTTCGTGATAGGCTTGCCCTAGACATGCGCTTCCCTAGGACGACCGGGCTCATCCCTTGCAGCCTCCGGGCTTGTCTGTCATCTGCAGGCGTTAGATGACCCGCAAAGAGACGTGGCATGAGCTTATGCAGGCTGCCCAACCCCAGGCTGTGGGGCCCCACCCGCGTGTGACTACCTATGGTAAACATAGTGGGTCGGGCCGTGGTGCCCGCAAACCTTCCACTTACGGTTAGATGGATCCATTCCACCCCCAACTCCCCAACGCCTGTACCACAGCCTCATCGTGGGCCGGCTGCAACTGGGCAACGAACGCATCCGCATTGAGCCGGCAGCCTGGATGGCGCGGGCCAGCCTGGCCCCATCTGGGTGACCTTTGCGAATATGTGGCCAGCAAGGTGAAGGTCCTCCAGGCCCGCAAGCTCCTAGGCAGGAGAAACGCGCCGAGCCTCGATCGACGACCTCCTCTCACCGGCCCAGCTAGTCATCAAGAATGGTCTGCTGGGCAGCGACGTGGCGATCAAGGCCAGGCACGAAGGCCAGAAGGTCTACGTCCGCCTCGTCCACGGCACCCCTGTGCTATTCATCAACGGCCAGCGCACGGAGGCGCAGGCTCCTAACAAGCGGCACAAGTCGGGCCGTACCATGGGCCCGCCCCAGCTGCGTCATCATCGTTTACGCACGTCCCGGGTATGGATGCCGCCCGGTATAAGGGCACACCCTCGCGGCCTCGCGGTACAATAGGCTTTGGGCACAGCCTTTATAAACAAGCCCCTTTCCATCCTCATGTCGCACCGTGCATGATCAGGATGCAAGGTCGCCAGGCACGCCACGGTCAACCTTCCCGCCAATTTACCAGCCTCACTACGCCTCCTAGCCCGCCTTGAGCGGGATGAGGCCCAGTCGACACGCCGGCGACCCCAGCCAGGACGGAGACGACGCATATCCGTCCTGAAAGAAAGCCTCCATGCGTTGACAAGCATTAACCCCAATCGCCACCCTCCCCCTTCCCCCCCCCCCCCACCCCCACCCCCACCTCCAGCACTACCCTTCTCCACCCCCACCCCCACCCCCACCCCCCCGCTAATAGGGCAACGGCCCATTCTTGGTATTGCAAGTTTTAACGTGCGCACCCTCCCTGCAGATCCTTCTACGAGCGGCGGCACCCCAGCACGCCAACGCGTCGACGAGCTGATCGCCCTGTGCGCCGACAACAAGATCGCTGTTCTTGGAGTCCAGGAGCACCGACGCACCGTTGACCCTCAGCACGCGGTCAACGGTCTGCTGGTCGACGACCTGCGGGCAGGCTGGCGGTTCCACTATGGTGGCGGCGACGCGCCGGGCCAAGGTGGTGTGGGCCTCTTGTGCTCGCCGGCAGCATCAGAGCAGCTCCAGTCCATCGTGCTGCGGTCCCCGCGTGTGCTAGTGGCCACTTTTTCAGCCACTGAGGGCCATTCACACCACACGCTAACCGTTATCGTGGGATATGCACCACATGCGGGTCGAGCTCAGGCGGAACGTGAGGCCTTCTTCGACGCCCTCAAGGAGGAGGAGGCCAACATCCCAGCTCGGCACTTCCTGGTTATGCTGCTCGACGCCAACGCCACGCTGCCAGTTGGCACTGGGGGCGCTCAGTATTCCCCAACCAACACGACAGCCAACGGTAACACGCCTTTATTTGCGAATCTGCTGGCAGAATCTGCGCTGGTTGCATGCAATGCTTCTTTCGCACGCCCCGCTGAGCAGCTGGCCACCTTTTTTGGGCCGTCGGATCGGGTGGTGTGCCTTGATTATGTCTGCGTACGTCGGGCTCAGCGCCCCTCAGTTGTCGATGCTCGCGTCCTGCAAGATTCTGTCAGCACGGTGGAATCTGATCATCGTCTCGTGCTCGCTCGCATCAGATTGCGGTTTCCTGGGGTGAAACCGTCGCGACAGCTGGCACCTCAGCCAGATCTGAAAGTGCTCCGGATTGTGCTGAAGGATGCCGACAAGATGTCAGCAGAAGAGCAGGCCGCTATGTCGCACAGGGATGATTTCCTGGCCGTATTCGACGCCGGGGCAGCCGACAGCAGTTACACGCCATTCCGCCGCCGGGGGATATTTCAGTGATCCTCCGTGGTGTCGCCGCCAAGTATCGCCTGGCTGCCCGCACCCTCCCCCCTTGCCTCCGCGCCGGCAGCTTGCTGTCCACCGTCACGCACCGACAGTGGTCGCCGCCAGGCAGATGCTCCGCCGCAACAGAGATCCGATCGCCAAACCTGGGCTGCAAGCAGCTCTGAGGGCCGCCTACGAGCAGGCTGAGAAGGCAGATGCTCAGCAGATGGTCAAGGACCTGCGCAGCTGCCAGCAGAAGCACGACGGCAAGGGGGCCTGGTTCTGGTACAAGCGCCTCGGGCACCCGGACGGCCTCGGCCGGCCCCACCGCCACGACGTCCCCGGCGCCCCAGCCAAGCGGCTTCGTACCTGGGCCACGGCCACGGCCGAGGTCGTGGGGACAGCTGCGCCGCCCCCACCCCTGCTCCCAGCCGCCGCCGCCCGCCCGGCCGCCCTGGCCGGCCCCGCTGGGCCCCCTGCCCCGCCTAGGTCAGCGGCGGACTACCTAGTCCCCCCGCTGGTCGGCCCACTTGGCGACCCGTCTGACATGCCTCCTTTCACCTCTCGCGAGGTCACGGAGGCGGTCCAGCGCCTGCGTTATGACGCAGCCACCGGCTCTGACGAGATTCCGGCCGCAGTTGTAAAACTTGCAGCCGAATTCGAGGACACAGGTGTTATGCTGCTCTTCCGGGACATCTGCAACCGCCTTCTGCTGTCGTCGCAACCACCTCCAGCGGCCTGGCAACACAGTTTTCGCACGATGCTGTACAAGAACAAGGGGTCGCCTGCCGACCCCGGCAACTACAGAGGGGTGTGCATTCAAAGTGCCCCCCTCAAGCTTCTTATGCGGCTCATCCTGAACCGCCTGCGCACGGCCCTGGACGGTCACCTCAGCGAGACTCAGCACGGCTTCCGTTCAGGTCGCAACACAGTACAGGCGCTCTTCGCTACTCGCCGACTGGTGGAGGAACTGCAACGCCTTCAGCCTGGTGAGTCCCCTTTGCACCTTGTGCTGGTGGACTTCATCAAAGCCTTCGATTCGGTTTTCTGGCCTGCGCTTTGGGACATCCTCGAGTTGTTCCGGATCCCCCGCCCCCTGATTGCTGTCATCCGCAACCTGTATGAAGGGTCCACCACTTCGGTGCGCACTTCTTACGGGACCACGCCCCCATGCCCTTTACAGAAGGGTGTGTGGCAGGGCTGCGTGCTGTCGCCCTACCTGTTCATTATTGTTGTCGAATACGTAATGATTCAGGCGCGCAAGCGATTTGCCCGCATCGTGGGCAGGGAACCAGGAGTGCAGGTTGCTAACAAATTCTGGCATGGCGGTGCGGACACGGAGATTCGGCTAGCAGACATCATTTACGCAGACGACACCACCCTCTTCGAGGACACTGAGCACGTGCAGACATGGCTTGACTGCCTGGCTCTCGAGGCCCGTGCAGTGGGGCTTGAGGTCAGCAAGAAGACAGAGGCCCTGGCGGTTGGGCTCACCAACTCAGCGCCGCCCCTCTATCTCCTAGACGGCTCTCGAGTCCTGTATCGGGACCGCGTTAAGCTGCTGGGCAGCCTGCTCCCTAGCTGCGAGGTGATGTGGACCATCGCATCTCCCTCGCCTGGCACGCTTTACGCCAGTACCGGGCCCTGTGGCGCAAGCCCCTGGGCAAGATCGAGAAACAGGACCTGTTCAAGGTCCTCGTCCTTCCTGTTCTCACGTATGGCGCCGAGACGTGGACCCTCACCGCCGACCTGGCCCGCAAGCTGGACGGCGCGGTCACCAGCATGCTGCGTTCCATTTTCAGAGTAGGATATGCTGCTCATGTCCGCAATGAGGACCTGTACCAGGGCATGCCCTATATCACCAGCACCATTAAGCAACGCCGCCTGCAGCTAGTAGGGCACCTAGCTCGCACCAACCAGGTAGACACCTCACGTACGTGGCCCCCCCGCAGGACTGCGACCAGCCCAGCCTGGCCGGCACCTCCTGACGTGGGCTGGGCCCAGTGATGTTAGACGCCGCAAGGCCCGCACCTTCAAAGAACAGCTAGTAGAGGACATGGGGGGCCTAGGCCTCTCCGTGATTTGGAAGAAGATGATGGACAAGGCCAAGTGGGCCCAGGTCATAGAGGACAACGAGCCCCCCCCAGTGGGGATCGAAGCGCCCGCGTGTGCAATCCCGCGGGAGGCACGCCAGATAGCTCCCCCTAGGGCAGCGTGCGGCTGCCTAGATAGATGTTGTAGTTAGAATGCTGTTAGATAGATGTAGTATGTAGCCAATGTAGATAGATTAGACCGGTAGGAATGTTTGCACCCATCCATCCATCCATCGGGGTTAATGCTCCGTGACTCCCCAACGGGAGCACGAGTCTAATTAATTAATTAATTAATCTCCCCTTAAGGATCTCACGAGACGCTGTCGCGTGTTTGTTAATTAATTAATTTTAAATAAGTGATAGTGCCGGCACAAAGCGGTAACTAGTAGGTCCTCACAACATGATGCTGTGGTGGAGGCCCCAAGAAGAAGACATGCATTGCCATGCTGAGCCCATGTTTGCAATCATCACATTGCCAAATGCACACCAGATGTCATGTGACTATAAAACATGAGCACTAGGTCGAATATGCAATTGATGACTACAGCTAGGTGGAAAGTTCGAGTCTCGCCTGCCTGGTTGATTCTGGCCTCATGGTCGCTATAGCAGTACCCAACAGTTATTAGGCTCACTGAAGCGGACTTTGCAAATGTTTCAGTGCTATGGAGCAAAAGGCTGCTCACAAGTGCACCATACCCGGCCCAAATTCGTCAGGCTGAAACAGGGAATGCAACAGACAAAAGGTACATCAACATCGCCACTCTAGATAGGCGGCCAGTTTGCGCATAGTGAGTCACACCGAGCTGTTACATAGTTACTCCAATGACACGCCACTACAGCAGGATTACCCCAGCCTTCTGCATTGCCTCCTTGACATGTGTCAGATACGTGCCATTTGGATATCCATGTTCAGAGTGAGGCGTTAGGTCGGTCTTGTGTTGGATGCCGGCCCAGATGACCACATTGTCCTTCCTTGTCGTTAAACTCGTGCCCACGGAGAAGATCAGTCGCTGCTGAAACGCCTGCTGCAGCCATTTGAGCACGTCACGACCCTCGGAGGAGTCCGGCAAATAAGCTGTGCGGTATGTTCCTTCAAATAGTTTACCAGGATCATCACCGTCCGGGTCTTGCGTGCCACCTGGGACGCTGTACGTTATCTTGATCACGCCCGGAGCATGCCCCGCCAGGGTGATCCCAGGGTCCACCCGGTGTGTCATCTTGGCAGACAGCGGCTGCTTCCCCACGGTCACCCCGAACCGCTGCATGCACACCTCGCAGCGGGTGAAGGTCTGCGACGTCACCCCGTCCGCCATGACTCGCGTCTGGATGAGCGGGTGGCAGCATTCATCATGTCCATTTATATGACCACAGGGCATGACCATGCAGATATCACCCTTAATCAGGGGAGAGTGGCACACCGCCGCCGTGCATTTGCAGCCTGGATGCTTAGCGAGGACTTTTTCCGTTACTAAACGTCCCGTGCACACAGTTCTTGGACTTGTAGAGTTAGTGACACCATTCATGACATTCTTGCCGATAGGACTCGTCCAAATGGGTTTGTCGTATTCGGGTGCTGCCATCTGGTAAAAAGAGTGGAGGAATAGATCCCAGCGGCTGCTGCCAGCATGATAATTTCTGGTGCCCGTCAGAATAGTAATGCCGAACGGGTCTTGTACATTAACTTTGCCCCGTGCAGCCTTGCTCTTCCACGCAAAGTCAGGCACACCGCGCAATGCACGCGGAGTGTCTCTGCTCCGTTTCCTGCTAATGCCGGCAAACTCCACCATGTACATGGGGCATGTGGCACTTTGCTTGTAGAGGACAAACTCGTTGGCACCCGTAGTGCCAGACGAGACGTCTGCCCGTCGGCCAACGAGTGAGTCGAAATGCGTGTCGGTGGGTGTCCGCTGGTCTTCCACGGCTTTCTCAGGCTCAGTCTTCCACGGAGCGAAATTATCCCGCGCCGGCACCGCCAGCACATCACCGAGAAGGGCAGCGCACACGTAGAGCTTGCAGGTGTTGTTGCTGTAAGTAGCCGCCTTGCGCGGGTCATCCGTCAGGTAGATGCCGTGGCCAAAAAAACCTCCTTCATTCAACCTCAGATCCAATCCCTGCATAGCATGTGTGAAACCGCGAGCGCCACATTATAGATATAAACATCATTAGCGCCACATTAAGAAAATTTGAAGACATGCGACTGTCAAGTCACGCATTCTTGATGGAGTAGGTGGTGCATGGGGTGAAGGGAAATACCTCTAAAATGGCCTAGCTATCTAGTGGTCTGAATTATGAGCGTAACATAGACCATGATAACATGAGCTTTCGGTAAAATTTACTGGCAAATTTTGCTAAAATAGTACTAGTATGCCGCAAGTTAGGTGCAAATGATAGGAGAAAAGGAAAAGTTATTGTCGGGAAGGTTCGAAGAGTATAGCTGCAAATGGAGGGCGGCATCCTCTTACATAGGAAGGAAGCTCTATCTTCAATGGCAGCTCTACGTGAATGGTACATTAGGATGTACCTTGGTAGCAGTGGAAATTGACATGGACCTTCTGGGTACTGACTAGTTGGTATCGCCGTATCAGAGCCCAGAGGTTGAACCCTAAAAGAATTTTATGCGTGAAGACTCAGAATAAAAGCATTATTACATGATTTATGGCTATTTCAACTTCAAAGCTAGCACCTACGTTTTTAAACAGCAAACGGACAGTAGTAGGTATGTGATGGCTTGCAAGGGTGAAACATCAAGTCAGCTGACTAAACATCGATCAGCTGACCCTAAAAGCCACCCGTATGATACTAAGGAATAACACACTACAGCGCAGGGCTCAATGGCACACACTTGCAATGTCCACGAGTCTCTTTGTTGCCAGGGAGGGTGGGCTGGGAGGCATAAAAAACATCTGGCTACGGATTCCCCTTAAGAACACCCATCAATATGGCATCCACCTGGACTTCAATAGCCCACTTATCCGCCACTCGCCAGCATCTAGCGCCTCTATATTAGTATACTACTAGGACATCACTACTGCTATGCGGCAACACATTCTCAGTGTAGTTAAGAATGCCACAGATAAAATGAGCAAAGCAAATTCTCAGCAAAAAAAGGGGATCCAGAATAGGCCCGCGGTCGTGCATTGGAGGAAATTGTTTTGTGTGTGATGACTGAGTGGTAAAAAATGTTTATACATTTTTGGCAAGTTACACATGCATGCTGATAACAGTTAATTGTCTTGACAGATAATAAGATACAAATGATGTGTACAGTGATGCGAAACATAACAATAGATATTAACCGGAACGAGCAAGCGGAAGGAGGAAGAGGAAGAGGAAGAGGAAGAGGAAGAGGAAGAGGAAGAGGAAGAGGAAGAGGAAGAGGAAGAGGAAGAGGAAGAGGAAGAGGAAGAGGAAGAGGAAGAGGAAGAGGAAGAGGAAGAGGAAGAGGAAGAGGAAGAGGAAGAGGAAGAGGAAGAGGAAGAGGAAGAGGAAGAGGAAGAGGAAGAGGAAGAGGAAGAGGAAGAGGAAGAGGAAGAGGAAGAGGAAGAGGAAGAGGAAGAGGAAGAGGAAGAGGAAGAGGAAGAGGAAGAGGAAGAGGAAGAGGAAGAGGAAGAGGAAGAGGAAGAGGAAGAGGAAGAGGAAGAGGAAGAGGAAGAGGAAGAGGAAGAGGAAGAGGAAGAGGAAGAGGAAGAGGAAGAGGAAGAGGAAGAGGAAGAGGAAGAGGAAGAGGAAGAGGAAGAGGAAGAGGAAGAGGAAGAGGAAGAGGAAGAGGAAGAGGAAGAGGAAGAGGAAGAGGAAGAGGAAGAGGAAGAGGAAGAGGAAGAGGAAGAGGAAGAGGAAGAGGAAGAGGAAGAGGAAGAGGAAGAGGAAGATATTAGTTATTTTATTCAAATATTGGATTTTTCTATAGCACTGAACAGAGAGCCACCGAACACAACTGCACAACAACTCGCTAGAGGAAAGTGCTGAGGAGCACCCCCCCCCCCTTTCATAGACCCAGTGCCACAAAGGAGAAAGCCACGTGGGATAACAAGCGCAAGTTCAGGAGCATGGCAGTTGACTAGCCTTGTGCTATCGTGTCACGCGTGCTCTCTCAATGTATCTTGTACGGTTTTGTCTCGTGGGTATTAAGCTCATGCAGCCCGAGGACATTTCAGGTAGGGTACTGTAGCCTAAAGCTAGCATACACATCTGTAGGAACGCTGGTGCCATGTGTTAAACGCATGCGTTGAATACCAAGAATCGCCGTGGAAAAGGCGTTGTCCACATAACCAAATTGTTTTTTGCCTGTATCGGACTACAACTGGTGTTGACCCAAACTTTGGAAAAATAGCGTGTTGCCAAGCTAGTAACGTACTACTGTTGTAGTATATGCGGTTGGAATTCCACATGGCTACATACTACTATCATTCCAAACCCGACTTGGAAAGTAGCCACTCACAATATCAAGGCTGTTCAGCTTGCTTACGGAAATCTATTAGAAGCTATACTAAGGTATACGTGTGGAAGCTCCCAGGGGCCAGGAGATTCTCAATGTGCCGCTGCGCACCTGTCCACAGATCTTGGTGTAGTCCGGCTCACTGCTGCAGTGGTAGAGGAGGCTCTGGCCATCAAACACAAGGCAAGGAGGTTGTGCATTCAAGAAATGAAAGGGGGCTAATTAGTTAAGGGATGCATTACTGTGCTTGATAAATGTTAGTCAGCCTGGCGGCTGGTGCATGCGCCGGTGGAAAAGGCTCTGCCAACCTTTTGCCACATACAAGACCCCACCAATAGTAGTATGTGAGAGACTACTAGTAGTAACACCAAGAACTGGGCAGGGTGGGGCAGGGTAGTATAATGCAAGCCTTGTATGGTGTGGTCAGGTAGACAGGGCTCAGCCAAAGCGCAGGCATCGGCTGAGCAATACAAAAAGAAATCATTTTGGTTTTAGCTATAGAAAGGGAAAGGGGGCATTGCGAAACATGAACTAAGGACATTGGGTGCCATACCATGCTTTTCCCCGTTCAATTCCAAACAGAAATCCTGGCTTCACTACCTCAGATTGACATCCCAGCGTTCGTGCTTGTTCTCCATGCAAAGCAATGTAGAATCTTACAAGCCATTTGGAAGGTGGTATTTCCCCAAATAGCTCATGCTGGGTACCATACGTTCTGCTGTTATTAGTACAACCATAACAGCTCGGAATATCCTATTTGTCATGTACTAATTGAGAAAGAATATTAAAATCCAAATATATAAGTCCGAATAAACCAATTTGCTCATTAACATGACCAGCCAGCACGACTTCTCACCTCGTGAAAATCAAACAGCGGCAGGTTTGACTGTCCACCCTGGTCTTCCATTCCCACTTTTCCCTGCAGCATGTGGCGCCGCTCGAGCACGTATCGCTCCCACAGCCGCGGGTTCTGGATGCGCGTGACAGCTGTCACCTCAAGGCCAAACTTCTCCATGTGGTTGCTCCAGAAACGGTGTTCCGTCGAGTCTTCATCCAGAGGCACGCACTCAAAGGGAACCGAGGGGCGCATCTGCGTCCTGCAAACAATTGGACGCATGATATAGGCAAGTTCCGCCAAGAATAGTTTACAACCACTATTCCAGTATTGATAACCCTGTAACAGATGCAAGAATTGACAAGCTGATAGTTTCTTGTCATTTGGCAGAGATTGAGAGATTGAGAGAGAGAGAGAGAGAGAGAGAGAGAGAGAGAGAGAGAGAGAGAGAGAGAGAGAGAGAGAGAGAGAGTGAGTGAGTGAGTGGGTGAGTGGGTGAGTGGGTGAGTGGGTGAGTGGGTGAGTGGGTAAGTGGGTGAGTGGGTGAGTGGGTGAGTGGGTGAGTGGGTGAGTGGGTGAGTGGGTGAGTGGGTGAGTGGGTGAGTGGGTGAGGGGGTGAGTGAGGTGAGGGGGTGAGGGGGTGAGGGGGTGAGGGGGTGAGGGGGTGAGGGGGTGAGGGGGTGAGGGGGTGAGGGGGTGAGGGGGGGGGGGGGAGAGAGAGAGAGAGAGAGAATTTGAATCGCGTGGTTGTAGAGCAACCCATTGACGGCTAAATACAGCTCACTCCGATAAGTCTGATGAAAGGAGCCATGGCACTTAATGTGGAGGCAAGAGGGGTGGCGAGAGGGACTTAAGTAGGGTGGAAAGTGGGGCCCAGTAATTGTGAATGAAACATGAGGTTAGAAGAAAGTGTTCAACATCGAATGATAGTATTCAGTACTACAGGATCAAATTTGTGCAGGATGGATTGATTGAAGACTCCGGTGAGCAGAGGGGAGAGACAGGACCACTTTCACTGTGCGAAAACCTTAGCCAAAGAGACACTAAGTGAACTCTGGAAGGGAACCACCTGTGTATAAATTACCTCTGCTCTCTGCTCCATATACTTCATACCACTATTTTAATCAGCACCAGAAGGACTCATTCAGAGGCGTGATACGTAAAATTACTTCGGGGAGAAAGCCCATACACGAAGCAAATCAGGGAGAGCACAGGCAAAGACTGGAGCCAAGACCTATGGTAATGCAATCCCGATCCAAATCTACATTAATCGATAATTACAATTTACGCAACAAGGCAAATACTGGAATTAAGCTGGCTAGCAATAGAAACTCGATAATGCTATATGTACAAGGTGACTGACGAGCTCAAAGGGCAAACCGCTTTAATTCGTTTGTAGCAAAAACTACATGATCCAGGGGAAGGAAGGTATGCCAAACCCCAGACCAAAGAATCGCGGAGCAAGAGAGCGAGCCAAAGGGTAGCGAACCACCAAATCCTGCAAAACATAGAAGCGCGTTGCTCTCAGAAAGACAACCAGATTGTACGTTACTTCCCGCGGTAAGGTGGATCATCATAGTGCTTGTGATTTATAAACAAAAATCAACCTGAACACCGAGCTTCTAAAGCCACCGGATGATAGACCACCGCACAAACGGGGCTCCACACAGTGTCTACAAAAGTTACAAGAATCATCTTAAACATCGGCAACAGTGCCACTGCTGTTTTCAACTGAAAAAAATGCATGACTGCACGATCAACTAGGAAATATATATGTAGTAGTTAGCGTGAAGTACATGAATTTATCCCACTCACCACGTATGTGGCCGGTCGGTGTCATCTCCCCACCACATGGGAGGCGCGGACGCACCAGAGGAAGGGCGCTCTGTAGGCGTAGCGCTAATGCAGCGCTGGTCCTGTGGCTCCAATACAGCTGCTTCAACGGCAGAGATTGGAAGCCGTGATAAGTGGAGGAGCATTGGGCCAAGAACCAGGCAGGATTCCCACAAATAACACGAAGTTTAAAAATGTGAAAACTCATTCATGAGATTGACTAGAAATCCTTTGCGAGACAGGAGAAACCTCACAGCAGCTCCTCACTTAGACAAGCAGGGCGCTAGAATTAAGTTTACTGGACTGCATTGGTTACGTATCGTAGGGAACTGAGACCAGAGGGGCATTTATACAAAGGATAAGGCATTTGGGAGTGTAAAAAGAACAAATAACCTGCCATCCAACCGTGTGTTTCATGAAATCGTTAAACTGACTGAAATGGCGGCAGATGCTGCACAGTACACCTGCATGCATGGTCTAAAAAAAGGCTGGAAAGCAGCCCAGAAGCAGGAAGGAATGACGGGGATGATTTAGGAAAAAAACAGGAGGGATAGAGTGAGCCAAGTTCAGGCACTCCGCAGAAAAAAAAAGTCGACATTGGCAGGTCATTGGACAAGGTGACTGTCCCCATCAGCTACACCTTGACCAAATTTTCCTCTCAAACTTGAAATATACGTCTCCTGAAGTGAAGTAGGCTAATGCCTGAACTGCAGATCTTAGTTTTACACCAGTCACGTGAAAATTGTCAATGGCCTCTAATGTTCTAATACTACAATGACTACTGGTTTCTTGACTTGAATCCTTGTTAAATGTTAACCCAGGCATCTCAACCAGTAAATGAAATCTTAAGCTTTAGATAGCTAGTATATAAAAGGCATGTACTACGTGTGTGGTGCCGCTTATGCACCATACTACTATAGTGTATGCATACTATATTACATACTACTATATTACATGCACCATACTACAGTATATTCGTAATCGTCAAGCCTGGACTTTGTGATCCTGCTGTAACACAGTAACAGCTCAAGTTACCTGAACACAGTTTCCCAATATAGTAAAATGAAAGGACATATTAGAAAAGCCAATGGCCACCCACCCACCCACCCACCCACCCACCCACCCACCCACCCACCCACCCACCCACCCACCCACCCACCCACCCACCCACCCACCCACCCACCCACCCACCCACCCACCCACCCACCCACCCACCCACCCACCCACCCACCCACCCACCCACCCACCCACCCACCCACCCACCCACCCACCCGACCAAACGACCAACCAACCACCGGCCAACCATCCACCCACACAAAAGAAACATGCACCTTTGCTTCTGCATGCTAGACAAAAGCTGCTTGCAGCAGGACTTTGGTTAAGGCTATACAGTGCCTGTTTTTTCATGGGAGCTAGATTGAGGGCATCAATGGGGGGCTGTAGTCATATTTAAAAACTGCCAGGGCCATTAACATGCAAAGCCATGAGCCAAGCAAAAAGTGAAAAAACAAAATACAAGGCATGGACAACTGTTGATGACAATGGTTGACGTAAGAATTAACCACCTCTGCAGCCTCTAGCGCCTCTAGCCCCTCTAGTTTTGACCAGTGCTTGCTACGATCCAATATTAGCTATGATTCACGGCAATCCATCAAGGCATTGTTTGGAAATTTGAAAGGCAACACTGGCCGGCTCTGGCAAATTATCCCCCTCACCGGCATTTGCAGGAAAACTAGCCGCCGGTGCTGGTCCAGCTGGCTGTGCTCCCACCCCCACAGGCGCCGGCATAAGAAGTGCGATAGTATGTCCGCCATGGCCCACCGGGACAGCGGGCGTCATGCTTGGCGGGAGCCACGTGGATGCAGTCGTAGTCTGTGCAGGGGGTGGGGCCTGGATGGCCAGCAGCTGTTGCCCAGAGGTCACCCTAAGTCGCGGCTGGCACGCCATGCATTGAGTGGGTGCTTGTGCCTGGCCCCAGCATTTAACGTGGCCATTGATGTGGCCACACGGCATTACCAGGCATGTCAAGTCCTTGCCCGTGGCCCGTAGGGGAATCTGGCACATCATGCACTTGAGGCCAGGGTGTTTGGCAAGAAGGAGCTCTGTTATGGGACGCCCGATGCAAACAGGGGTCGCCGCATTCAAAGAGGTATGCCTGGCGCGACCAGCAGGAACAGGTTGGCCTAGGGGAATTTTGCAGAGCTCCAAGTTGGAGTCTGGGAAAAGTGCCTGGTAAAAAGAGTGGAGGAAAAGATCCCAGCGGCTCAAATAGGCAACAAAGTTGCTGGTACCCGCCGCAATGCCGAATGGGTCCTGTACATCATCTTTGCCACGTGCACCCTTGCTTTTCCAGGCAAAATCAGGCACGCCGCACACTGCATGCGAAGTGTTGCTCCATGTCATGCCGGCCCCTGTGTACTCAACCACGTACATGGGACAAATGGCACTTTGATTGTAGAGAACGAACTCATTGGGACCAGTACCCCCGGACGAGACTGCCTGCCGGCCAACCAGCGAGTCGAAATGCTTGTCGGTGGGTGACCGCCGGTCTTCAGCGGCTTTCTCGGGCTCCGTTCTCCAGGGGGCAGACTTATCCCGCGCCGGCACCGCCAGCACGTCACCGAGAAGGGCAGCGCAGACGTAGAGCTTGCCGGTGGGGTTGCTGTAGGTCGCTGCCTTGCGGGGATCATCGGTAAGGTAGATGCCGTGGCCAAAAGTGCCTAGGCGAGTTGGCAGCGGCAGATCCAGTCCCTGTATATGTGCGAGATAAATGTGGAGCGCGTGGGCAAGTATGAGCAGGGAGTAATTTGTTTCATCAGTTTTGCCAGATGTTCCTTCATACATTAAAATTTTTAAAGGCTGCTTCGAACAGCATGTAATAAGGCCAAACCATCGTGGGATAACAATAGACTGTAATCTCTGGTCCATGCAGCCATGGTGGAAGCATATATGAAAATCTTGCCTAGATTCTGCAAACGCTGAGGGTGGTGGCAAAAGCAAACAGACAGGTAATATGCATGATTGGTATTGCCAAACCGATAGACAACATTCTGTCTTCTTGTCTAAATTGAAAACTAGGCAGCAACAGTTTTGCAAGGCGCATCAGCTATACAATTCCATGTCATAATCTTTCATTACTTCCTGTACATAGTTTTTCTGGTACGATGCGATATCCGCCCCTGGTCTGCAGGCGCTTCTTTGGCTTTAGTTGCAATGACCACTTTTCTATTCCACTCTATCAGACTGTACATATGCTTTGTTGCTAACATGGTTATCCTAGGTTGTGTCATTCACGTTGTTATATTCACACTGCACATTTGGCCACTCCTACATCACCTCTTGCTGCAGCATTATTATTCTAAATGGTGACCAAGTGACTCTAGTACACTGCTAGGAAATAGCGTCCAAACTGGAGTTCTGCGATTGCTGAAGTCTGCCCCGCAACCTTCATATATGCTCACAATGACTGGCGTAATCAAGGCAGGCAAGAAGAATGCACAATATAACTGGCAACAACGCGGCCTTTGATCAGGGAGACATGAAGGCAGCACATGTACAGTCGGGGATGTTAGCAGAAAAATTAACCCTAATAATTTGCAGGTTGCAATTGCGGGCACAAACAGCCCAAAAGAGACTTAAGTTGACATCAGGTGCGCAGACTAAACAAACGTTGGAAACCTGACATTCCGAATCAAGAACAAGAAGTGTGAAAATAGAGCACTGAGCACACGGCATGCTGTGCAAGTGTACATACATATATAAGTGATACCGTAATTTGTTCATCCTTTATTCACATATCTTTGTTGAAAAGCCACAGTCAGACATACCTGAAGTAGAAAGAGGCACAAGCCAAAGCAGCGATAGCCTGCCATACTAGCAGCACTATCCCGCCGTGCACTATCCTAACTCACAGGGCGTGCAGAAACAGCTCGATCGAGGCCTGCAGCCGACCAGCATATCTTTGCCTCAGACTGTAGCAGAGCTCGCCTTATGTAGCCGGCAGCACTGCATAGCTCACTCTTACAGAGCTGGTAGCCTACCATTACGACCCAGCAAGACATTGGTGTGCATGGTGATCGAGTTGAATCACTTGATGGTCAACTGCTGGCCATTTGTTGGTGAGCTGCAAGTAGTAGTAGTACAAATCATGGGCTTTTTATCCTAAAACTGTAATTGCCTTGCAAAGCGTTAGCGTACTTTCTACGATAATTTGGATATTCCAATACTCATTACAAGACAACTCTGGTAAAGCTGGACTGCTCTGGCGGTTATGCCACCAAATACCTATGTGACCCTGGCCCTCTAATCATAAGTCGACTGCAAAGCACCCAAGTATATCCCACGATATCCCTGTTTTACTGCGCTACCCACCTCTTCATAAATCTTGGCATGGACGTGGTAGCCGCTGCAGTGGTAGAGAAGGCTCTGCCAATGGATCGCGTACATAAGCCAACGAAAAGAATAGGAAAAGCAAAAATTATTGCTTAAAGTACAACTATAACAAGGAAAATTCACTGCCTTGCCGGATGCGGCATAATTGTCGCTCTTGCAGGGATGGACAAGGCAGAGCACATGTGAGAGCCATTGAAACAACATAGGAGAGCCAAACCATTGGTAGGTAAGTAAGGAGCAGTTAGTGCATGCCCTGGTGCGTTCAGGCTTGCTGCTGCAGCAAGATATGTGCCGTAATATAGCAGGTATGCACATAATCAACTAGACACACAACCAAAAGGAACTTCATTTCCAGATAGTAAAAAGGGATGGTACATACGTGGCCCTTTCGCAAAGACACATCCATTCATTACAAGGCAGCTATGTAACCTCATACAGCTCTGTCCTTGTTGTTAGCAGGTAAGGTTTGTGCCCGAAGCACCTCCAAAAACCGCATTTGTTGTTGTGCTCCGAGCAGCAGCTTTAGGATAATAAATTATTAACTAATTGGTCACTGCCGGTGGGTGCACACTCGAAACTATCTTCCAAAGCTCTCCATGAGCTAATGTCACAATAAATTCCACCATATAAATGTGCTAGGCTTTATAAAGTAGAGCCCATACCACACTATTCAAAGTCACTGTACAAAACATTATCAGGTTGGTTGTTAAAACAAAATGCGGGGGCCCAGCACATATCTCCAAACACATGAGTTGTCTCTTCGCAGCGTGGGTGGGAGGGTGGGTGGGTGGGTGGGTGGGTGCTGAAAAGAGGCCTCCCTATGTACGTCCCCTACACCACTCTAAGTACTGACTGCCCATACACTTGCGTCACGCCTAGGCGCCAGTACATGGTCTAGTGACGTACGGTAGAAGCAACCAAGCCCTGTACCTCGGGTCCACCCTCTGCACCGCCGGCACAAAAGTGCCGGCAGGTACAGTACCCCCGTGACAGGCGCCAGTCCTACGCTACCTACGGCAGGTCGGTCCCCTTTGAGCCCGTCCGCATATCACATATAAAATGAGCAAAGCTCAACAAACACATTCCTAGCTTTTGGTCCATTGGAGTTCCTTCCCACCAAGAGAAACACTTGTATGTATTGCATTTAAATGTGCTAGGCTTTATAAAGTAGAGCCTATACCACACCATTCAAAGTCGCTGTATGTTCACATCATTATCAGGTTGGTTTTTGTAACACCATGCTGGGGCCCAGCACATATCTCCAAACACATGAGTTGTCCCACATCCCCCACCTGGCCACCATGAAGGCCGTCTCAATTAAACCTTGATAGCAGGGATGCACTCCGGTTCAGTCCTCTCCCCTGGACTGGTCCCCGCCTCTGCATGCTGCCATGGCTCTACCCCCGTGTGGCCGCTACAGTTTCCCGGCGGACGCAGGGCGAACCCATCTCGTTCCCCCCGTTAGGGAGGCAACTCCAAAAACGGGAGGTGTCTCTCACAAGCCCAGGACCCATCGCCAGCCCCTGGCAGACTACACGGCTGGGATTTCCCGAAAATCCATTGTGATGATGGGCCCTTTACACTATCGGTTAGGCTGGGAAAAGACGTAGCCATACCCCGACCAGGGTTGTAAATACAGCAGGAGACCTTAACCCCTCGGGGTCTTAAAAGCGGTCGATCCGAAATCTGGTAATTATCATGCATAATAATGCACAATACCTCCCAAATGCAGAGTACCTCCCAAAACTTATGCTCACCCAAAAACACATCCTTACTCACCGCCCCTCGTGGGGGCGGGGCAAACGGCAAAGGCATACATGAAGCGCATGTAGCCTGCTGCCTTATCGCGGGCAAAGCGGAGCCTTTGCTCGCACCCGCGAGGGGAAAATTGTCTGGAAACGTGCAGGGTTTTGTATACAAAAGTCCTCAATCCCGCATCTCCATTGCCTGGCCGCAGGCCGTGAAGATGTGTTCAATCGGAGGAGTGTGTCGGAAGTAATTGGCGGCCGGGGGGTGCCATCAGTTCCGTTTCAAACCGCGACCCGCCCTGCCCCTAGCACCTACTGCCCGATGGCCCATCCCTTCCGTCTGTGGCTTTTAAATCCCCCTGTTTTGTGTTGTCCAAACCACCCTTTTTGGTTCTTCGCGATCTCTATGCTATTCGCGGCTTCCCGGATACTGGATAGAAGCGACTTGCAACGCCCTTGGGCATAGGGGAAGTTGATCCGTGGACTCAACACTGGGGGGGCACAGCCATCACCTCGAGGCAGTGACAATGCCGCTGGCTGGATCCTAACCAGCTGGCATACAAATTTATTTGATTCCAGCATGCGGAGAGGCCGATAACATCGACTAATTAATATTTGGAGCAGCCGCCATGGTGGCCAGCCGACCTTGCCAGCAAATGCTGGGTTCAAGCTGCGGAGCTGAAAAGAGGCCTCCCTTCGTCCCCTACACCACTCTAAGTACTGACTGTCCATACACTTGCGCCACGCCTAGGCGCCAGTACATGGTCTAGTGACGTACGGTAGAAGCGACCAAGCCCCGTACTTCGGGGTCCACCCTCTGCACCGCCGGCACAAAAGTGCCGGCAGGTGCAGTATCCCCGTGACAGGCGCCAGTCCTACGCTACCTACGGCAGGTCGGTCCCCTTTGAGCCCGTCCGCATATGACATATAAAATGAGCTCAACAATCTCACAACGTACGTCACACATTTGTGGTCTGATTGTGCCGGGATCAAAACATGCATGCTCCAGTCATTTTTTCTAGCGGTCAGGTTGCTTAGCAGCATTCAACCGGACAATTCTCAAACGGACAGTGCTAAAACCGGTGGGTTGCCACTACAACTGTATTGTATGGCCTATTGACTCCCAGCATTCGAGATATGTATAGGGAAGCGCGCACAAGTGGGTATGGGCAATGTTCGCATGGCATCATTGGAAAATCCAGCAAACGGCCGGGTAGAATTTACTAATTACTTGTTGATTGAGCTATCTGCTTGTAGTATGTTTGGCAAGTTGAGCTGGCTGAGAGTCAATGATATAGTACAAAAACCGTATAATATCACAATGGGAGTTGACAGTGGAGGAAGGCCACATGGAATTTAACACCCACTTCGTGCAGGTCGTACGGTGGCAGATCCGCCCGAATGTCCTCGCGTCTTCTCCCCATTTTGTTATCCAGCATCCGCAAGCGCTCCTCGTGATACCGCTTCCACAGCGCTGGGTTCTGGACGCGCGTGACAGCTGTCACCTTGAGGCCGAACATGTCCATGCGGCCGGTCCAGAATCGGTACTCGTCCGAGTTGAGTCCAAGAGGCTCACACTTGAATGGGAATGATGGCACCATCATGGTCCTGCAAACGAGAGTGGATGAATAGCACAGTTGGGGTATATATATAGAACAAGGCATCCCGGGGGGGTATATAAATGAGGAGAGCAGTAAAAGGTTTAGCTTGGCGCTGGAGAAGTTACGGCTCAGCAACTGTTTTGGGTACTCATTGCTATAAAGGCAACGAATCATTTGATGCTACAGCATGATGACAAAGGTTGTGGATTCGCACCCATTTGTCATAATGCTTTCTGAGGATTTGCTATAAAGAAAGGACTGTTGCAGCTGAGTGTAGCAGCTTGACAGAAACTAAAGGGAGGACGGTACGAAGGAGAACAGGACGGCGGGAGGGCACGAGGAAGTGTGGTAATTAGCTGCCTGGGAGTGAGCCGATGTGGTGCATGGGGATAGAGGTGAAGGACAGAGAAATAAAAGGCGTACAAGCAGGTTAAACAATTTGGCAGTGTAGTGGATGAAGGTTAAACAAGGCACATGTAATCAAACTGTCTGGATCCCATAGTATGCTCCATGCAAAGACTGGCCCACTTACCAAACTGAGGGCCACCATAAATCAATTCAGGAATTTCTGTATTGTGGAATAGAAGGCCCAGGCAATCCTGGAAATCTTTTAGGATCTGTTTTCCTTTTACCTTTTACTAAACGGGGTTTACTTTGCACATTAACCTCGCAAACAGAATACAAGGTATGCAGCCACCAGCCAACCCAAATAGTATACTAGCAGATACTAACGCTACTTGAAGGCTCTGATGAAGTCAACACCCCCCTTCTGATATCAGGCATCGCCGCCACCGCCGCCGTGTCCGCATATAAATATTCATTGAAAATGATAATTTTCGGGAATTAATGAGAATATATATAAAAGACGGAGTGATCAACGGCTTATTGCCACGGCTTGGTCCATAAACAGAAGTTATGGACCAAGATTTATCTTAAATGAGGCAACACAAGATCTCCACTATGCAGTCTAAAGGTTGGCGCTATAGCGATTGGCAAAATCCAGCAAACGCTTTAGCATCTATGAGAGCACCCCCCAGCAGGCAAGTGGTTGCTCCATGGGCACAGGTGCAGAGACTCATGGCAACACACCATGTGTGAGGTCGCTCGCTGTCATCACCCCACCACATGGGTGCGGCTGATGCATCCGAACAAGGGCGCTCCGTGAGTGCAGCCCGGATGCAAGGCTCGTGCTGCGGTGGGGCAGCTGCGTTCCCAAAACGTAGACATCAAAGCACACATAAATCCGCAGAGGACCAAAAATCCAAATTTATGTAGGCATTTTCCAAGAAATGCATCTAGCAGATCTGCTCGGCCAATGCTACAGTATTTCTATGAGCGGCAGCCGATGCCATCATAGCCATAGCAAGGGTACATAACCGTTTGCTTGTCAACCGGTGTTATTAAATTAACTTAATTTATTTTCCGAATGCTTCAGTGCAAAAAAGGGGGAATTGGGGAGAAGATGACAGTAGACAAGTACTGGACAGAAAAAATGCTTGAAAATTTTCTTAGATCTGGCAGGCCACACGTAAGAAAACAGCAAGAAAAAACAAGGACCTTAAATTCCTGCCACGTGGCATTCCCTTTCATTTATCTGACATAGACAGCCCGAAAAATGATTTATCAGTTATATACAAACACAGGACTGTTTGATGCCCATTCTTGACAACAAGCCACGCAACAAGACTCGACCACCGCTGTGGCATTTGGCAACCGCCTTTACCTGGGAACGCAATAACTGCTACGATCCCCGCGGATGTGGCTGCCGCTGGCACGAGTGCGCCAGCACGTCCTGCATATTGTCAGGATCTTCCATGCACTGCCATGAGACTCCTGCAACAAATGGAAATAATGCTGAGTGATGGCCTTTGGGCGCGGGCTGAGCATTTATTTCAAGTCAGTATTGATTGCAGTCATGATGATAATGGAGCCATAGATTAATTAAGCGCCATGGTAGGGGGCCGAGGGTGAGGTAGGTGCTGCCAGGGACCAGCGAAGCTAACGACATGCTATGTACAGTGCGTATGCATGAGGGGAAAAAAGACCCATGGAACCATGATGTGACCAAGGGGCTGGTAACCCTCCCCATCTCTTTTTAACAGTCGACAGAAAACTTTAGGCGAATACCGCCTGCTGCGAGACAGACGTACCCATGAATCACCCCCCATGAACATGACTGGTCACCAGACTGGATATGGACTATTGTCTCGTGGGAAAAAATCCCGCAAGAGACTCTGCCGAGAGCTATGTCGCAAGCAGCACACAACAGTTCATCTAGGCTTTGTTGTTGGGAAGGATAGCCTGCACTGATGCTGCTGTTTCATGACATTACATAGTAGAGGGCTGTTCAGAGCATGCAGTGAAGGAACAATGAAATTGGTTTATTGGTTGACCACGTTGCCAACCGATTGCTTGTTACTTTGTTTAAATGGTTGCTCAGTCGGTTGGTCGGTCGGCTGGCCGGTCGGCTGGCCGGTCAAATTATGGGTTGGTGGGTTGCAAGTAACAGTCACGAGGTTACCAACAACCTGGACACTGCCGATGCTGACAGATACACCAGCCTACGTCAACAAGGTTGAGGTAATAGAAAGCCGCATACCTGGACAGCGGGAGCCAGCAGCAGTACTGACAGCAGGATGTGTAGGACTGGCAGTGGCAGGACCACTGTTCCTGGGACGCACGGGGGTGCTTGCCTCACCAGTCGGATCCAAGTTGGCAACGACCGGCAGTGCAGGGGTGGCATCCTGCTCGAACCAGCTCTGCAGGCAATCCTATTAGTTAATAATAAGTTTATCATTGTTGTTAACATTATTATTGCCAGAAAGGGTGGGCAGAGATCGTGCAAACGGCAGAAATCAGTTTATCAACAAACTGGGCAAAATTTTCCTGTTTACTCACCCTATCAACCGGATGTCAGCCAGCCCAAGCAGCAGGTCTGGCCACATCCGCCAGCAGCAGAAACTAGCAACTCTCTTTTCGAAAATCAACTAGACCAGTGACAATGAAAAAAGAAATCCACAAATATCTCCTCGAGCACTTGGGATATCATTCCTTCCAGGTCACAGTTTCCCACATGCAGACTGGAGGCGTTCCACTGGAAGCGTTCCACTTTCTGGGGATTGTTACCGTAGACCCACCTCAGCAGGCTTTCTTTTCTACGCAAAAGCTGAACCACCTTGGGAGAGCACTTACCACCATGCTATGCAGGCCCTCTATTGGCACCAGGGGTGAGAGCCACTGCGCCGTCTCGCGCATGCACGCCTGCAGATTGCACATACAGACCCAAGTATATATTTCGTGCAACCAAAATCCAAATCCCTGGCAGAAATAGTGTTCACTTGAAGTCGACGAACAACAGACGTCTTAAATATGGATGCATGGCGAAATCGGCGGCAGGCTGGCAGCTATGCCCCCTTGATGCACGAATAAAAAGGATGGGAATAACGGGCCCAAGCGCGCATGCAGTTGGAGGTGGGCACATGCACAGGGGCCACCTGCAGTATCGCAACAAGAATCGCAAGTTCGCAACTTTCCAGGAGGACCAAAAAACAAAAGTTGCAAACCTAATCTTAGCTGGAAAAACTGGGTGTTGCGCAGCTTGCCAACGTCATAATTCCTTGAAGAAATTACATTTCCAAAACTGAAGATGCCATGGTGTGCCTCTTATGTACCTGTCCTTCACATAAGTGGACGATAAAAAAAGATTCGGAGTGTTGCGATTCTTGTTGCGATATACTGCGGGTGGCACCTGTAAGCCAAAGCGATACTTTAGATGAAACTTAAAGTGCGGCTACCGTTGCACGGGAGAATAATACTGGTTGCACTGACATCTTTGTTTGTAATACATCCGTTTGTATGTCCATTGTCCTGGCATGCGTGGTCAGCCACTGTCGCCTCGGATGACCTGGATTACTCTGACGTCCAACTCTCTTATCATTCATCACAGCGATTCGTAACTGCATTATAAATTTCATATACCTTGCCATGTTCCTTTTATTTCAGCCAACCTGGGTTAATGCTCAGATTTTAGCTATAGATGATTTAATTACATAAAACATTTATTTCAGATTTCCAGTCTTATTAACCCCCCTTAACTTTACCCTGACATTCGTATTTGGTTGTAAGCTACCCTTACACGGGCCACCTGCAGTATCGCAACAAGAATCGCAAGTTCGCAACTTTCCAGGAGGACCAAAAAGGAAAAGTTGCAAACCTAATTTTAGCTGGCAAAACTGGGTGTTGCCTAACTTGCCAACGTCATAATTCCTTGTAGAAATGAGATTTTTTAAAGATGAAGATGCCATTGCATGCCTCTACCTGTCCTTCACATAAATGAACGATAAAAAAAATTCGGAGTGTTGCGATTCTTATTGCGATATACTGCGGGTGGCCCCTGTAATGCTTGTCTCACAGAGCATCTAGGCTTAATAAAGACCACACTTTTTCCCTCTAGGCCCACTTTTTTCTTAGATACAGTCACAACACGCCATCCCTGTCACCAAAACTGCTTTCTATTGCTAACAAAAAGTTACAGGTTCAATGTGTGAGGATGAGACGCAACTTAACACAGGCGACTAAATAAACGTCGTATTCAAATGAAAGTGCCGTAAGAATACACCACGCATAAAAACCGCCGCGGCCGGCGCCCACATATGCATAGCAGCCAGAAAAGCCGACCACCGGCTGCTTTAAAATCCCTCCATAGTGTTCCTAAAGTGGTTGCTGCGCTACTTCTCTTCATGTCACTAGGCTGTAAAATGAATCTAAGATAATCTTTTTAGGTCGCAATATATCAAGAACTTGTGAGCACGAACCATCATACTGGAGGCGGCCGCATACATGACCAGCCCTGCAAGGACAGCGTGGCTTCCCATGAGACTGGAAGCTTCCACCAGAGCGCCCTGCAAGGGAAAAAATGTACAGAAGTGCACATTAGAGATGACAAGATCGGCGAAAAATGCCCAGGCTCATGAAGTCACCATGACTTTGCTTCCATAAGTAGAAATATGATTTATCTATTTATTGTTTATACATTTCAATTATGCATTGGGCGGCTACATGTCACAACACAGGACACATCAAGATGCAAATAACATACAGGCACCATGCATGGGCTCGCATATGACGTCATGATGTCAGCTGGGTGTGACATCAGTATTAATTACGTTGTTGACACCGCCAACCGCATCCCCATCCCCATGCCCACGCCCACGCCCACGCCCACGCCCACGCCCACGCCCACGCCCACGCCCACGCCCACGCCCACGCCCACGCCCACGCCCACGCCCATGCCCACGCCCACGCCCACGCCCACGCCCACGCCCACGCCCACGCCCACGCCCACGCCCACGCCCACGCCCACGCCCACGCCCACGCCCACGCCCACGCCCACGCCCACGCCCACGCCCACGCCCACGCCATGCACCCCCACGCCCATCCCCATCCCCATCCCCATCCCCATCCCCATCCCCATCCCCATCCCCATCCCCATCCCCATCCCCATCCCCATCCCCATCCCCATCCCCATCCCCATCCCCATCCCCATCCCCATCCCCATCCCCATCCCCATCCCCATCCCCATCCCCATCCCCATCCCCACCCCCACCCCCACCCCCACCCCATCCCCATCCCCATCCCCATCCCCATCCCCAATTCCCCATCCCCATCCCCATCCCCATCCCCATCCCCATCCCCATCCCCATCCCCATCCCCATCCCCATCCCCATCCCCATCCCCATCCCCATCCCCATCCCCATCCCCATCCCCATCCCCATCCCCATCCCCATCCCCATCCCCATCCCCATCCCCATCCCCATCCCCATCCCCATCCCCATCCCCATCCCCATCCCCATCCCATTCATCCCCCCACTCTGTGACTATCACGACCGCTATCAAAGCAATGATAAGTTAGCTCACGCCGTCATGTCATTGCTAACATGGGGATGGACAGGAGGAAACTAGAGTGGGGGGAGACAAGGGGCGCCAGGAGGAGGTGGGGGGAACCATGCAACTGCTATGACGACTTAGATACAGATGACATCAGTGATGATTGCGGCGATGGAAACCACGATATGCCATAAGGCTTTTGCCCATGATGACAAGAAACTGCTGTATATCCACGAACTTCCTCGCATTGCATCATCATCACAAGACATCAATATTATTACATATGGGTGCGCAGCTTGATAAGTAAGGTTCCAATCACTATGTTGAGGCAAGCACACTACAAGACAGGGGTGGCATTTCACTGCCATGCGCCTGTGCCACCAAGATGTATTTGCCAGGGTCAATGGACCACCCTGTGGCCGGTTAGGCGACTGTGGTTGGTCTTCCCCCTGCAAATGCCAGTGGCACAAAGCATGTGCAGGCCTGGACTGCGATGGGCGTTGGTGCCACCATCATACCAGCAACGAGACCGAGCCACCCAGTTTCAGCGGCATATCCACTATACTAGATGTCAGTACTTAGTTCTTCACTAGCTGGCTACTGCCGGACTTGCCTCGTCATAGGAGAATAGTAAAGTGACGCTCCGGATAATTCTGGCAAGTAGGATGATCTGCATCCCGGGCGCAAGTGCATGGCAGGGCACAGGGGGGAGGAATGCTGTGCTATATATAAGTATATGCATAGGGGGCTACATAAACTAAACAAGGGAACGGGGAGATAACTATTGGTAATTTCTGTTTACATATATTGGCATCTGCCGGCCCGTAATCACTTCAAGCAACCAACAGAGGGCCCACAAAACGATGTGCGACCCTTGATGGCATTGTACCTTAGCATGAACATTAACCTTATTAGCCCCATGCTCGAAGCACTTCATGATATAGGAACTTACCTAGTGGAAGTGCTTACCCGGGCCACCCGCAGTATCGCAACAAGAATCGCAAGTTCGCAACTTTCCAGGAGGACCAAAATCAAAAGTTGCAAACCTAATTTTAGCTGGCAAAACTGGGTGTTGCCTAACTTGCCAACGTCATAATTCCTTGTACAAATGAGATGGCTGAAGATGCCACTGTATGCTTCTACCTGTCCTTCACATAAATGAACGACAAAAAAAATTCGGAGTGTTGCGATTCTTATTGCGATACTGCGGGTGGCCCCTGTATACTGCTAGTACACAACAAGGGATCAACAAATGGTGGTCTCAGGTGTACGGCCACGCTACCTGCTCAGCTGCAATTGGTAGAGTATATGAGTAGTTAACAATGCCTTTACCCCTCTTCATGCACGCGCATGTCCACAAAAAGTGATCTGAGCAAAATTGCGATCAAACTAATTGGGAGCTTGGAGCACAACAAGAGATTGGATGAAGAGAAGATTCAAGCTGATAGAGGGTGACCCTCATTGCTAAGGTGGCCCATTCCTCAGACTGCCTCATAATCTACGGAACGGTGACGAGCGAGTAGTAACCATAAAGCCCGTCTAGCTAGCTAGAGTCCTTAGCAACAGGAATGGATGCTTGCAAAACTTGGTATGCCTCCCGAGCCCATGGAGTTTCACATGACCTTGCCATCGGCAGGTGCCCATGATCCATCCATCTAGCCAGCCAGCCAGCCAGCCACGAAAAATATTTATGGCAGGACCCACCATAACCAACAGCGCTGGCCTTTCCTTGCATGTTTGGTAGAAGCGTCCCACTGTCTTCATGGTCATAGTCTTCAGGCCAAGCATGAGCTCTTCAATTTGCTGTGCTAGGTCAAGTTGCACAGTGGAACGGACGAGGATACGGGAGAGGCAAAATGTGGTCAAGGCGTACACGTTAAACACAGGATGCAGGGAAAGAAAGCACTTCTGCAATTGCATGCAACCAAGTTGCGTGGTATTGTGGTAGGCATGTGTTTTTTTTTTCACTTGAACGTTTACCACATAAATTAGTTTGTTTAACAACTAATCTGTTGTGGATGTCAACGCATATCATTTATAGTACGTGGTATTACCTTAGGGCCTGGTCGCTATGTTTGCATGCCACATGCAGCATTATATTGATCATGCAGATGGATGGACTTAGAGTAGAAACACACACAAGCTAGCAGCTTTTCAGTCTAGCACCGCTTCAAATTACCTTCGTCTGCACATCTGATAACAACATCCTAACTCGACCAATAAAAACGCAAAATAAATAGAAGCATAATTGACTGCTGTCCCCAGGACATGCCTGGAGAGTGAAGGGTAGCTATGCGGAGATTGTGCATGCACAGGGACTGTGCAGTCAGGGACTGTGAGTGCATGAAGGTGCCCATGCGGACAGCTGGCAAGCCTGCATGCACGCTTTCCCCTCAACATCAGCCTTGCATCGCAGCAATCTTACTGACTATCTCACCGACAAGCCCGATCCCGACTTAGGTAAGTTCTCTATCCCACACATCATTGGCTATAAAGGATTGAACAGTGTAAAAGCGTGGAAATTGCCATTGGCATGAATTGCACCTGAGTCACTGGCGGAATCAAAGCAGCTGAATGTCTGACAAGTGCATGACTGTAATAAAATAAACAGCACTCGTACTCCAGTTAAGCGCACAGAAAATTATCAACCAGCACATTGCTCGCCGTAGTAGTACCAGCTGCATGGAACCGACGAAAGGCGGGTTACGTACCACTGTACCAGTATCTATAAGGTGGAAGGCACAATTCGTGCAGGCGGTGGACCAGAGCTGTACAGCCGGCCGCCGCGGGGATCGACTTCGACCTTTTATCCGTCGAGTGCTGACTTAGTACCATTATAAATGTTCTCAGCTTATAGAGAGAGAGGAAGCTGATTTGTTCTAGCAAATGCACAACAAAGCTCAAAAAGTGTCCATGGCCAGTATCCAAACCGGCATGGGTTTTACTGCCGGCATATATTCCTAGCTTTAAACCGGGGAGCTAGCGCCATGAACCCGTAATAAATATCACAAATGCAAGTTTTGCTTTTAGGACTCGGTGTGCATTTTCGCGATTTTCGGGAGCGCAGGCACGAAAACTATGGTGACGGGAATGGCGAACAGGCACCCCCTTTGGCGATCCTTGGTGGGTTTGCGCAACATAACTCTGGCAACCCAACAGACTACTTAGATTTTGAGCCGGGCTTCATCTCCCCTGCGCAACTAGGCGGGAAACCAAACATGCCCGCGTCCAGACAGGCCCGTTATACGTCAGCTGAGGTCTCTACTACCACTCTGTCACCCGTAAGGTGCGGCGGCCAGCGCAGCAAAGCGTTGATGTACCGCGCAGCAGAATACGCAGGGGTTTTTCTTATTACTGCGTACGAGACGTGATTCGTGTGAATTTGTGTTTGCCTTCTACTGCATTCCTGCAGGTGAAAGGACGGCAAGAAAGTCTTAAAATGGCGGACAAAGAAAGTGGCAGGGCCGGGACATCGGAAATGTGAAAAAGAAGTATAAGGGTAGGCAGCAAAGCCGGAAAAAGGCCCAAACGGCGGCAGCAAGGCAGGCACGCGTTGAACCTGGCCGAAAAAGAGCCGAGTTCACGGCAGCAAAATAGTAATTGGAGGCAAGATGTCCAGGCCATGGGAACAGCGGTCGTTCGAAAACGTTTGTGGAGTGTCTAATGTTTTTGAAAACGTTTTGTTTCATGACAGCCATTCTGGGTTGGTCTAGAAAAGCAGCGTACGAAACGGTGGCCCCTGCTATAGGGTATAGTGCACCTAAGGCTGCCCAAGTGGTCCGGGAGTGGGAGGAGGAAAGGAAAATTATGGCGAGAGAAGACCAGGGCAGCGGCGTGGCTGGGCCGAGCACAGAGGAATGATGTGTGAAGGTGACACAGCAGCTTCTAGATGATCTAGAAAAACACATGTGCGAGGTCTATGCAAGGGGCATCGTTGTTATGCGGAAGGATTAGGTGCAATGGTTTGGGGAGCAAGGTTGTGGCATCTCAGACTGCCCAGCACATTGGGCAACATACTGACTGGCCTGGGGTACGCGACGAAGAGAGGGTGTGTCAAGATGCCACACTTGACACCAGATAGGTGCCAAAGGATCGACCAGTTTTTTGTTGAATACCGACAAGCGTTGAAGGAGGGGGAGGAGGGTAAGGCCAAGATTGTATATATGGACGAGTCTTTTGTCCATCAGCAGCATGCTTCCGCCTATTCCTATTTATAGGCAGATGATGCTGTTGGGAAGGTTGATGACGGCATTGGTAGGATGTCAGGGAAGGGTTTGCGGCTCATCATGGTGCATGCTATCACTTGTGATGGCCCTCTTGTGGAAATAGATTAACTATTTTATATATTTACACTTACAAGGAGGAATTCCATTCTGCCCCGTCACTGGCTTTACCTTGGCCCTTCTTGATTTATGTTCAGGCGTGTTTCTTCAGTGAAATGGATGGATCATGCCAGCCTATACAGCTTGCAATCACCACATCATGAACATACAAAAAGGAGAAAGAAGGGGGTAAGCATGAGTCGGACTATGGCACCCATGTCAAGGGGTCATGAGGAGGAGGAGGAGGAGGAGGAGGGGGGTTGCCTATGATGTTAGGTGAACTATTCTTTGCAGTGTGCTCATGATTGCTCAATTGACTAGGGGCATGAACAAGGGTTGAATGTGTGCATTTACGAAAAGACGGATTTCAGTTCACGTTGATGTGTTGGACCCCGCATGCTTGTTGCATTTAGAAAAGATACTAAATGATGTTAGTTGTCCTGCCCCTTGAGACACAGACTCAGGTATATATGTACTTAATATTAAAGTTTTCAAATGGCATCACTTGATATTCAGACCGTGAAGTTATGGCCTCTGGACCGTTTTCTGACCATTTTTTCAAAATTTTAAAATGGTGCCGTTTTTGGGCGGCGCCCAAGATTTGACCCCGGAAACTTTATTCTTTTCAAACAAACTGGATATATAATAGATGTGCATATTGACGTCTTGGGGAGACGTCCACTATCTTAATTGGGGAATTCAGTGCTCCGTGGTCCCCCAACGGGGACACGAGATTAACAGGGTTTTCACACTCGGGTTTTTTTCGGTCGAATTGTTTGGACGCTCCGGCGAAATTCGGCGGACTTTCGGCCAAAAGTGGTATGCGCCGGAACAGGGCCGTGCACGCGCCGGGCTTGACACGCTGTACGGGCTGCGAAAAAATGGCAAGTTTTTTACGGCTGTTTCCATGCATGGGCTGGTCGGACATTTTCTGATCAGGCACTCCGCAAAGGTGAAAACCGTTTGCGTTCAGTGCCGGGCCGCGGAAAGGACATGTTCAGAATTGGGCATGCGAACCTGATGCGAAGGGAATTTCGACCGTCCAGGTGGACGCATCCTATTGGGTCGGACAAGTAAAAATTTGTGGCGCGGCGCCCCCCCGGCCACAATTGGGGTGGAATTCCAGTGGTATTGGGTGGTAGACCCATTTGGGGGTCTATACTACCCAATACCACTGAATTCCACCTGATTTGGCCTGCGCTGGTTGTCTCCTTGGTATTACGGTGGATTAACGGAAATGACCCGTTTTTCCGTTTTGGACCGGAAAAACCCAGTGTGAAAAAGTTTCGTCGAATTTTTACCGGCCAAAACGGAAATTTGACCGAAAAAAATCCGAGTGTGAAAACCCAGTAATTTAATTAATTAATTAAACAAACTGGACAGTTTTAGATTCTTTAAGTTTTTCCAAAGATTTCCATGTAAAAACTTTGCAATTTGGCCAACAAATGAGAAAGTTACACAAGTTTGAACATTCAAAACTAAACTACTTGCATCCGTGATAGTATGAAGCGCCACAGTACTGATCACTCCGGCCGGCGGCCCGGCCCGAACGTCCTGCAACCGATATCAAAGAGACAACCAGCGCAGGCCAGAAATCGGGAGAATCCGGACCATGGTAGCTCGAGCCTGCCGTTATCTTTTCCGCGTTTTCGAGTCGTGGCCAGCTGGCCGGTGTCAGGGCATTTCCGGTGAAATGGGTGTTAGTTTATTTCCATATAACAGTTAAGGTGACCCAGGTATGCCAAAAATAGCCTGAAATGCCTAGTTGTGCCTAAATTGGAGTGCCCGCATTAATAAGGCGCGCCCTGCGACCAAGGTAGCCAGTGTACTGTAGATATATCGTCATCCGGCATAAGTGTAAAGACCTGGTTCATGCCCATGAGTGCATGGAAGACTTCCAGTGGGCTGGGGGTGTCATTGTTAGGGCCCGGGTCCCATACTTTGTGTTGTTCCGTCGCCAGGAGCCAGTAACGACGCATAGCCAGGTTCCAAGAGGAGATAAACCGGCGGACCACGGCACCTCTCGTGTACGCGGCACGTAACTTGAATACGGTCTCGTTGCGAACTTGCCATATGGTGTGAAGCATCGTCGTGCGTAGCCATATCCATGCCATCTGGTTGGCTGTGAGGCTCGCGTCCCGTAATCCCGTGATGCCGAAAATAACCGTAGATAGTGTGACGGTGGTGGGGGGAGCTGTACATAATAGCCATCCACTTGGCCCATATACCCAGCAGCCATTGCCAAACCCCTGCGAGTTGGCAGTCCAGAAATCTGTGCTCAATTGTTTCATCTGGAAACTTGCATAAGCACGCCGCCGCGTGGGAGTACCGGTGGTGCAGTTGGGAATTGACCCCGATGGCCCGATGCATAAGCAGGTGCTGGACGTCGGTGGCCCGCTTGTCAACCAATGGGTGATCAACTGCCAAGGTAATGTTCTTGATCCAGGTGTAGCCCGGCCACTCGGGGTGCCAGCGCAGGCGACCCGGGTGCATCCTATGATTTTTATGTAGAAGTAGCCGGTATCCCCAGTCTGCCGTGTACTCGAAAAGGCACTTCGTCGTTGGGGTGCCGCCAGATGTGAGGACCCACCCAAATTCTAGCGGGTCTAGAGCAAGCGTGTCCAGGCGCCCCTTGCCAACATGTAGCCATGTGGTGTCGCGTATCACTGTGGTGGGGTCCAGGGGTAACATGCACGCCTGTGACAGTGACCACGGGACCACTCGAATGCGGTGACATTGACATGCTGGAATGTAGGCGTACGATGTAATCAATTTGCCGAGAAGTCCTTGACCGTCTGGTGTCTCCTGGAGCAATTGTATGGTAACGCACGTCGACGCGACCGCAACGATGCAGCCCTTATGTACGGACGTGTCGCGATCCGGGTAATAGCTCACCCATTCCCCGATTTGTAGGGGTTTGCGCGAGGTTGTCATGAGGGTATGCCATCCTGCGGGAATTGCTTGTAGAAGGTTGTCCCAAGCTGGTCGGCTGGGCATGTTTGCGATCCACGCGCTGATTTCCGTGTATGTCAGAAGGCGATATCGGTCACTGTCAGCCGCGTATAAATCGATGATTCGCGTAACTGGCGGGGTGGCCGTCAAAAAGCCCTCATATCCCCTAAATGGGCAGAAATACTGCCGATGCATCGGCTGTAACTTCACAATTTTGCAAACCAGATGCCATCCAACCCACCCATATCCAATGGCTGTCCTTGGGGGCCAAGCATGTCCATGAGTTGCCCTTCGGGTTGGTATATCACAACCTTACATATATGCAGGGTAGGCCATGTATAACTGCCGTCAAAGTCAGGGGGGTCAAGACGAGCGTTTTCATTTTTGGTAGAATGTGCATTTTGAATTATGTTGTAAGAGCTAGGCACCTACCACTTCAGGGATGATAAACAATTAGTTGCTGAACAGTTTGAGCCATTGGGGTCATCATTTGGGTGGGTATACCAGCAGTTACACCCAGTACAGCCCATAGGGGTACCGTTGGTAAAAAGCAACCAAGGGGGTAGGAGTGGGCATACTACCTACTAATACCTACTAATATGGCCCCCAACCATGCCACACAATACATTTCCCTTCCACAATTATGGGGAAACATAACTGCATCATCACACTGCCCTTACATGGCACCTATGTGCAGGTGCCACCTTGTCCATGCACGTAGGTAACGTGGTACGGATACCCTACGCAAGGCATGCATTCAAGGAGGCAGCCACCAACAAACTAGTGATTTTAAGCCTATTTCAGCTTGCCCTAGCAAGGATAAACTAGGCATAAGCTGCTATAGCTTGCCAGGTGATGGCCAGCACACCTGGTGGCACATGCTGACAATGGGAAGCTTCTACTCACCGGTTACATGCTTGATGATGCCACAGAGACCAGCCAACTGCCTCACACTCATGCAATATGTGTGTGGGAAATGTATAACAAACATATATGGAGGGATTCAAACCCATACAGCCTCTAAAACTTATCACCATCACCCTGTGGCAGGTCAACTGACTGAGGGAAGCATCTAAGAAGGGTGTTTTAGAAAGGGGCCAGGCCAGGGTCAAGAAAGAGCATGAATAATGCAAAAAGAATGTGCTACACAAGCTAGAACGTATATATAAACGTCAAACATCGATAGGAAAACGATGATTAAGCTTTACCAGGCATGGCTGGCGTTACCTTGGCCCAGGCGGTGGCGGCAAAATGGCGCATTTCGGCACACCAAAGTTGTGCAGCATGGTCGCTGGATTCGGCGATTTCTGGCCACCCTTGCACGTTTACGACTACCATGTATCATAAAAATTACAAATAGACCAATATATCCTTTAAAATACGCCGGAAAGGTATTGCTGTCAACGTTTCTATCGTCCGGCCTGATCGCAGTTTTTTCCAGCAAGAACGCTGCCGACACCTATCAAATGGCATTCCCGCGAACCAAAAATTGGCCTGTATCATCTTTAGGACGTATAAAATCAATTTACTGAGTTTGGTCAGAAAATTCGAACGAAAACGTAAATGCCATGCGTGGGCGCAAGCCGCCATGGCCAGGTCGTCGTTTTCCGGAATGCACGTTGTACGTGGAAAAGTACCCTGACCCCTTGTACTTTGACCGGCCAGAACACCTCTATAACTTTGTCAGAAGTATGCAAACCCTAGTACCATGCTGTGAGGAAAATTATAAACTTTCGATCTTCTCAGCTAAACTTTTCCTAATTCTCAATAGTTTTCGCAGGGGGGGTGGAAAAAAACAAGAAAATTTACATCATGCTGGATTCTAGTAGATCTCGCCAAAACAAGCATGTTTGCCACTGGTCGCAACCCCAGGGGGTCTCTAGGTTGGAAGTTACAGAGCCTCAAAAACCGTTAACTTAAAGGGTAGGTAGGTAGGGTGCCGGGCCGATATGGGTTTTTTACAACAAAACACTTGGATTTTCTGCTAGCTCCCTGTATGGTCGGAATTTTGAAACGGTTTCACGGACAAACTGATAGCACTTGGCGAGCTGAACCCAAATCTGCAGTCAAAATTTTGGCAGGTACCATAGAGGGGGGGGGGTTGCCCGCAAGATGGTGCTGCCCCTAGGCACGGAAGTATGCTGCCGTCTGCCACCACTACAAGCCTTCGGCTATCCAGCGGCGTGCCGTGCCAGTATCGCGTCGCGCCGGCCAACGACCGATTTAAGAAAACCGGAATTTTCCCATACACCAATATGCTCAAACGGTAGAGCTCGCGGAGCTGATCATTTTGCACCCTAGGTCGACCCCTATAACCCTTGGGACCTCAGGGTTTTGCTAGGTATAGCGCCTAGGTGCTAGGTAGGTAGGGTCCAAGGGCCAACTTTTGGAAAATTTCAGCATGGTGTCTGATATTTTTGTTTTTTTCACCCCCCCTGGTTTTCGCGGCATTTGGTCCCCCGAGAAGGGGCCGACGTGTCGGCTGTAACTCAGTTTTAGGCGGAAAATCGGCAGCCAGACCATTTAGGGGATATGGGTTGCGGCCGCTTAAAACACCAAACACATTATGCTCACTATCGCGCAGCAAATCATTGAAATATAATGGTTGGCGTGCCACCTCTTCCCTCGTGGTATAGGGTGAGCAATTCTGTCCGGTTTTAGGTTCTTAAAACCTTTCCACATACGTGCCCAGTACCATGGTAAGCCTTTGTACGAAGTGAGCGCACATGTAAGTATTGCTGCCCCCAAGTGCCATGATGTACCATTGGTGTGGGTATAGGTTGTGGCAAAAGCTTCTTGTGCCAACATACAACCAGGGTGTGCGTTTACGCCTATGAACGCGGTTAAGATCTGTTTGGTGTACACTGATCGACCATAAACGCCACTCCATATTATGTAAGCCCAAGCCTCCTTGAACCCATGGCATATAGGACATGTCCCGATCGATCCATCCCGGCACCGTGTGTGTTATGATACCCTGCTGTTTCCAAACAAAATTGCTGCCGATTCGTTGGATGATCTTGGTGGTGTACTCGTTAGGTGGGTGACCTTGGCAGTAGTAGAGCACTTTGGAGAATAACATTTGGTTGGTGAGGAGGACCCTGCCCCGTAGGCTGAGACGGGGAACCGCTGCCCATCTTGATGCCGCTTGGAGCATGCCTGTGAGTTTGCCACTGTGTGTTGTGTTGTCATACAAAAAGGTGGGGTGTTCAGCAAGACGTCCATCCATAGTGCAGCCGATAGGGCAGTTGTGTAATAGGTGGTGACCGTCTGGCTGGACCCATGTCACAGGCAGATTAGGGAGTGATAAGCGGGGGGAGGATCCTCTCCCGATGTGCAGCCCCGTGGACTTTTGCACGTTACACCGCTGTTGAGAGGCCATAGAGTATGTCGTGATATTCTCCATGATAGCATGCACATCGGTAGTGGAGGTACAGACATTAGTGGTGTCATCAACATAAGCAGTTTGGAACAAACCTCGCGGTTTACCTTGGATGGGGAAGCCCCTGATCCTGTTGTCGCGAGCGTGCAAAAAGAACAGCCCGGCATGCGCAAGAAGAAACAGGAGCGGGGACATGCAGTCGCCTTGTGGGAGTGACCTAGAGCTAGTGCCTGTGCGTGAGAAGTGCCCGTTTAGGAGTAGGGTCCATGAGAGCGATTTAATCATACCGATGGTGACATACGTGAAAGTGCCACCAAATCCGAAACCGCGCAATGTCTTCTCGAGGTAGTCCCAACACATGCGGTCAAAAGCTTTTTTGAAATCCCAAATAGTATGATGCCGAGTATGTTGTGGCGCCACGCTTTTTCCACTATGTCCATAAGCATGGTTATGCTATCGTTTATGTGTAGGTTAGCGCGGAAGCCGACTTGTTCCGGACCGATTAGGTCGTCGAGTACTGTGTAAATGCGTAGTTGTAGTATTTTACTGATGATTTTGTACGCAACCGTGAGTAGTCGTATGGGACGGTAGTTTTGCCATTGAGTTTTAGACCCCTTTTTAAATATGAGGATTAGTGCGGTTTCTGCCCAGTTGCCAGGGACGATACCTGTGCGCCATACTTCGAGGACGCATTTGTAAAAGCCGGCAGAAAGGTCGGGCCAAAACTTCCTCCAAAATTCTACAGGGATGCCGTCCACGCCGGTGCACTGCCGAGTTTGATTTTGAGCATAGCAGCCTGTGTCTCAGCTTGTGTGGGTGTCTGATCTAGTTCTTGCTGCTGCGTGGTGGTGAGGCGCCGTGGTATCGCCTGAAGGACTTGGTGGATAGCTTGAGGTGCTTGAGGGTGCGGTTTACTTCGGAATAGCTTCGTAAAATATTGATGACCGCTGTTTAGTATGGAATGGGTGTCTGTGTGGATGCCCTGGTCGTCGTGAATTTCTGTTATCAGCGTGTGTGTTCGTTGCTTGGGGAGGAGTGCAAAATATTCTTTATTCATTTTTTCCCCCGTTGTGTGCCACCAAAGGTTTTCCGCATCTATGGCGTTAGCGTGTCTTTCGTATCGCAGTTTGTCCAAGGCTAGCTGGGCTTGTTGCAATTTCGCCATGTCATAAGTATTGAGTGTTTGCTTAAGTTGTAGACGGTTGACAATACGTTCATAACATCGGTATTCATGGCCTTTCTGTTGTCTCTGAGCTCAGCAGTGTATTTCTTGGAAAGTTGCAATACATGTTGTAGGCCGGCTTGCATCCATCGACAATGATCGGTATAGTGAGGGATGCTGGCCACCCACTCTCGCCAAAAAGCTTTTACTGAGCCGTGAATGTTTGATCCCTCAATAAGTCTCGGTTGAAGCGGGGGATACCGGGTCCCCGCGTCGGTGGGGTGTGGTGCGTTAAGGTGATAATACAAGGGTAGTGGTCCGAAAGAGTGATAGAGCGATCTACCCTAGCATGACATACAAGGTCCGCCCAAGCGTGCGTGGCATAGATTCTGTCTAGACGGCGTGTGATGCGGTGACCGTCGCGTGTTGCAAGCCAAGTGTGGTCGTTGTCCCTGGAGCGCAGTAGGTCGTGTAGGTTAAGCTCTAGTAGCTGTTCGTGAAAGGGGTTTGTACGTGATTGAGGGTGCGCCGCCATGTCTAGATTGAAATCACCCATCAATATGATCTCCAGGCCGTGGGAAATAATGGCGTGGATCATCTGAAACATGTCTTTGAAAAAATTATGTTGTTCAGCTGGGTCGGTTGGGGCGTAAATTGAAAGAAGGTACCCCTGCTTGCTACCCCAGGTGATGTGCTGTCGTACCCAGCGGCCTTGCCATTGAGCCGCCGCCGTATCTACCGGTTGGGACCAAGTGTGGCAGGTGAGGTGTGAGGAAGCCGTTTTACGGTATTGAATCAAAGCTGTGCCCCCCTGGGTTCCTCGCGCCCAGGCCCAGCGACTCTCACTATTAGGAGCTAGTGCTCTCACTGCTTTGTTGGCCGTGACCCCCGGGCCTTGAATTTTATGCTCTTGCAGGCCCAGCCAGATCTCATGGGCTGGGCCGCCGTAGCCCTGCAGTAAGGATGCGAGGTGAAGGGATAATTGCTTGATACGAGTAGTATTGGGAATGCCAATAGCAGTACGTACTCCATAGCTATTGAGACCGCGTACATTCCATGATACTATGGTGAGTTGGCTCATGTTAGTGGCGTATCAGGCAGGTCTTACCTAGTCACGGTTGGCGCGGCAGCCACGTCCGTTGCGTCCGGCGCCGCCACGGCGGGGAACCATGGAAAAGCGCAGAGAAACCACAAGCGAGGAAGAGTGTCAGGGCATTTCACCCAATACATGCACGCTAAACGCAAAGATAAGAACTATTGCCCTGTGCAAATCACTAGCTAATCAAGGCAGACCTAGCTACCTACAGTAGCTGCGTCCTGGGAGGCTGGGAGTAAGGTAACCACTTGGGTTAAGGATCGACCTGCTTAACCCAAAGGAACACCTGTGGAGCCCCCCCCCCCCCCCCCCCCCCCCCCCCCCCCCCCGCATTTGGCGCCTCTTGTGTTCGAAAATGCCCAGAATTGAAGGTGAATATCCGAACAGGCGCTTATAGCTGTAGGGTAAGCGGTTGCCCCCAAGCGATGCCATAATACTCGCTGGTCGGTCGTTGCTTCGCGGCTAAGAAGATACTTGCATCGTATCTGATTGATTAGCAACGCTCGTTTTACAAAGCCAACTGCTCCGCCATTCCCCCTTCACAACGGGGTGTGGCAAGGTTGTGTCCTGTCCCCATACCTGTTCATTATCGTCGTGGACCACGTCATATGCGCCAGGCACGTGCACGCTTTCTCGCCAAAAAGGGGTTCGAGCCTGGCTTGAATATTGAGAACCATGCCGCCGAGGGCGGCCCCGTTGGGTACCGCCTGGCCGACCTTATTTATGCAGATGACACCACCCTCATCGAACTGCCCGGCCGAGCACATGCAGCTCTGGTTGGACTGCCTGGGCTTGGAGGCGCGGGCGGTGGGGCTGGAGATCAGTGTCAAAACGGAGGCGATGGTGATTGGGGTTTCCATGCAGTCGCCCGCCGATCAATGCTGGTGACCTCCCGCCCCTCTCCTACGCGGACCTGCTGCGGTCAGCGACCGCCTCCACCACCGACGTCATCGCTACGAAACTCCAGGAGCTTGAAGACCTTGGCCAGGCACAACAACGGGAGGCCACCGACCGCGCCCGCCGCGACTGCCGGGTGGTGCTGCGTCGTTTCCCCCAGAATTAAGCCAGGCCGGTGCTCAAGACGGCAACCTCCCTTGCTGACGAGCTCAAGAACCAGCTTCTTACCCTCATGGGCCTGGTAAGTGAGGTAGAACTGCGTGGGTGCCACCGCCTTCCCCACTCGCCGGGACAAGGCGGCTACCCCACCAGTCCTGCTCGCATCCCCTACCGTGAGGACAATTGCAGCGGTTCCTCTCTCGTCGCAAGCGGTTGCACGACCTCACCTGGACGCTGGACGACGACCTGACCCCCGCTCAGCAGCAGCAGCGACGCGACCTGTGGCCTGAATACCTCCGCCACAAGCAGGACCCACAGAAGCCCAAGGTGTACTGGAGGGGCGGGGACCTCATGATCAACCACAAGATGTGGACGCCCCCATGCAGCGGGCTAGAATAGCTTGTAGCCTAGCTTGTATCCATTGGTAGTCACTGCCGCTATGGCAGCCATGCTTAGAATGTTTGCCTAGCTGTGCCAACATACCTACTAGTCGATCACGTGCACCGCTAACGCACGGTACACAACCAGCCATAGCCTTAGCTTAGTCCTTGTACAGCCATGCTACGTCCTGCATGGCTATGACCAGATTACTTGCCCACGCTCCTTGTTATGCCATGCTCACATGGGTCTTATTGCACCCACAGATTGCCGGATCGTTAGCGTCTCCGTTTAGCTAGCGTGCCCGAATGCAGCTGTGGCATGCCTTAGGTATGAAGGAGACTGGGGGTCTCTGCCCTTTCTCCTGTTCAGTGCACACACAGGGATTAAAAGCACTTCGGTGCTCCGTGACTCCCCAACGGGAGCACATGTTTAATTAAGTCACTAGAGGCCAGGGGAGCCCAGCTGAGCCCAGGGGAGCAAGCGGCGTGGCCTATAGCCTATTGCGACCACCATACCTAGTCACGTGCATGCACCGCTAATGCACAGTACACAGCCAGCCATAGCCTTAGCTTAGCCCTAGGTAGAGTACAGCCAGCCATGCTACGTCCTGGCTATGATTAGCTTACTTGCCCACACTCCTTGTTATGATATATATAAAAATATAATTACTTACAGCAGAGTGAAATCACTCAAACCAAAGCAAACGCCCAGCTATAAACCTATATACAGAGCCATGTCAAAGCTCTATACTACGATAAGACCAATGGAAACGCCTAACGGGAGGAACCTAATAGCCCTGCTGCACCGCAAAATCAGCCCGCGTACGGCGGAGCATGATGTCAGCCATGGCCCGAGTCAGCGCCACCGACAAGCGCTGACGCCAATATGACGTCCAGGTCCGCGCCGACCATGGGGCCCGCTGGCCCTCCAGGTCCAGCCGGTCCTCCCGGAGCCGGCAACACTCCTTGAAGAAGGCGGAGGTCAGGGGCCCCATGGCCCCAAACTCCTCCAGGACAAAGGTCACCACACGATGGTGCCCGACGTCGCCGTAGGCCAGGAGCTTGGCCCGCTCCGCCCGGTCCGCCGTGTAACCTGCCGTGAGGGAGGCCCCAGCCACGTGGCTAAGAGCCAAGGGCCGCGCCACCGAAACGTCAATAAGCAGATGCCGGCCACCCCCCTCAAAGTCCAGCACCACGATGTCAGGCCGGTGGTTGGGGGAATAGAAGGCAGCGCCATCCGCATCCTCGGACCGGATGTTCGCGTGGGGGAAAACCGACCGAATCATGGCGAGCACCACCGTCAGGAGGACAGTGTGCAAATACAAATACCAATTCTGATTCTGTTGGCCCCCCATGCAGGCAAGGTAGTGAGTCCCCGTGGGATCCAGCGGCTGCCCACAGCTACCACAAGGCCGCCCGGCCGGAACAAGAGGCTGCGGGGCAAATAGCTGGTGCCGGAGCGCCACCGAGTAGTGGCTGGGAGCCAAGGCGAATGGGGGGGCCATGGGAAGAGCACGAAGGTACGCCGAGCCCACACTCCGCAAGGAAAGCGAGAACAGCCACGCACGTCCCTGGGCGTTGAGGTCCGCGAAAAGAGCAATCCAATCAGCCGTGTGCAGAATACCCGCGTAGGTTTTCTGGTGTTTATCGATGACGCGAGCAGGGAATGCGGCGGGAGATTGAACGGAGGCGACCGAGGGAGTGCCGCGAGGGAGGTGGCGCTGTACCGCCTGAGCGGCACGGACGGGAGAACAGGCCTGCTGGATCTCAGCATAGGCCTCCTGGATGGCGGTGACGAAGGGCAAAGGGCTGCTGGGGTCCAGGAGGTCAGGCGCTGCCGTTGCCAAAAGGGGCAGGAGCCGGCAGCTTTCCGCCCACGACTGAGCGACGGAGCCCAAAAATGCTGCTGGGGCCAGCCGGGCGGCACGAGTCAGACCGCAGCCACCCATCCGTGCAGGCAGGGAGGCAATGCGAATAGCATGTGGCGGGAGGTCGGGGCCCGGGACCAGCTGCGCCAAGGCCGACTGGATGCGTTCGTCGTGGCCCTCGGCGGCCAGCCGGACCTGAGCCGGAAGAGCGCCCCGGAGCCAGTGAACGACGCGAGGGTGAGCGCAAAACCACAGAAGCAGACCCTTGGTCTGCGAATCATGAAGGCGCGCAATCAAGGGCAGTACCTCAGTGCGTGCCTCGAGGGCGGCCCGCAGAGCATCGATGACAAACGCGGGGTCGCCAACCGGAACGCCGAGGACATCCAACCCATGGAGGCGCTCGTCCCGGCCCAAGAGCTGGGGCGGAAAGCCGGAGCAATCACCTTGGGGCGAGTACACCGCGCACTTGGCCAGGGTCAACTGGAGGTTGATGTCGGCCACCGCGGTCTGCAGTGCCAGCAGAGCCGCGGTGGTGTCCGGCACAGGGCCCAGAAGGTAGATATCATCCAAGTAGGCCTGAATAGCGACTGCCGGGTGGGCAGCATGGACCGCTTGTTGGAGGCAACCCTGGAGGGGGGCGGCAAAGTACAGGGGTCCCAGGGGGTCCCCTTGCTGGGTGCCCGACCGCGACAGCAGGCCGCCGCGAGTGCCGTCCTCCATGATGTGAACCAGTTGGCCGGGCTGGCCGTAGCACACGGCTGTCCAAGCGTACAAGTCCTCGAAGGACTCCATGACGGCCGCAAACATGCTGGCGCGGGACAGACTGTTGAACGCGTTGTGGCAGTCGACCTTGACGACAGCGTGGGTGGGGTGGGCCTCGAGGTAGGCCTGCACCGAATGGATGAGGATATCCGCCCCGCCTGGAGTCGTCACCCCCAGCTGGGCCGCCACCGAGGTCTCACCCGCTGCGAGGGGCGGGCAGAAAAAGGCACGGAGCTCGGGCGCCTTTTGGCGGCAGATCACTTTGCCCACGAGCTTGCGGAGCACCTCACCGCAGGCGATCGGGCGCACCTTGCCCTCGGGGGGGGCAAGACACCCTTGAGCAGAGCGAGGAGGCGAGCGCCCGCTAACCACTCGCGCGCAGCGGGAGGAACGCGACCAGCCGCCAGGTCAATGAGGGTGTCAAAGAGAATGTCCTCGCCCCCATGCCCCACCAGGACCTCCAAGTGCTCGTAGCGCCAGCCCGACGGCCCGGTAGAGGAAGCCCGCGGGACCGCACGCATCACCTCCAGGAAGCAGTCGCGGTCCAGCCGGAGGGGGGCCGGCAGGGGGTCCGGCACGGGCAGCTGGAATCCGGGCTCCGCAGGGTGAAGAGCCTCCAAGGCCGCCAGGGTAGCCGCATTGGCGGGGGCCAGCTTGGCCATTTCCAAGCGGGTCATGGCCCGGCTGAGCTGCCCCTCGCGGACGAGGCGGATGACGTCGGCGGCCACCCGCTCGAAGTTGACCTCCCCCGACAGCCGGGCCGTGCGCGGGGGCGGCACGCCAAACAGCCCCTCCCAGTCCCCCTGCAGAAAGCGTCGGCAACGGGCAATAACCGCACCCTGGAGGCCGCGCACACCACGCCCGAGAGGGGTGAGGAGCAGGCGGGGGGTCACCATGTGCAGTTTAAAGCCCAGCGGGTCGTCCGGAGCGGCGTGCATGCGCCGGAGAGAAACGATTGCACATTGCGCGAAAAGGCTACGCGCGCGGTGGGGGAGGTCGGTCAGGGTAGACGTCGGGTTGATGGCGCATGCATCCCAGGGAACCCGTGATATATATGCTCACACGGGTCTTATTGCACCCACAGAACTCGCCGGATTGTCTATCGTGTCCGATGGCTGCTGTGGCATGCCTCTGGCATGAAGGAGAAAGGGGGTCTCTGCCCTTTCTTCCTGTTGTGCACATACAGGGATTCAAAAGCACTCCGGTGCTCCGTGAATCCCCAACGGGAGCACGAGTTTAACTAATTATTGCGACCAGCTCCAGGATAATTTGTGTAACAAAGATCACGGCAGGATTAAAACATCAAATTATGACATGACTCCGTTGGGAGATGATCATGTAGCACGTATTCCATGCATAATTAATCAATTAATTAAACATGTGCTCCCGTTGGGGAGTCACGGAGCACCGAAGTGCTTTTAATCCCTGTGTGTGCACAACAGGAGAAAGGGCAGAGACCCCCAGTCTCCTTCATGCCAAAGGCATGCCACAGCTGCATTCGGGCGCGCTAGCTAAAAGGACATGCTACCGATCCGGCAAACTGTGGGTGCAATAAGACCCATGTGAGCGTGGCATAACAAGTAGCGTGGGCAAGTAATCTGAACATAGCCAGGGCGTAGCATGGCTGTACTAGGACTAGACTAAGGCTATGGCTGGTTGTGTACCGTGCCTTGGCGGCACGTGACTAGGTATGTTGGCACAGCTAGGCAAACATTCTAAGCATGGCTGCCATAGCGGCAGTGACTCCAATGGGTACAAGCTAGGGCTATTGCTATTCTAGCCCGCTGGGGGCGTCCACATCTTGTGGTTGATCATGAGGTCCCCGCCCCTCCAGTACACCTTGGGCTTCTGGGGGTCCTGCTTATGGCGGAGGTATTCCGGCCACAGGTCGCGTCGCTGCTGTTGCTGAGCGGGGGTCAGGTCGTCATCCAGCGTCCAGGTGAGGTCGTGCAACCGCTTGCGACGAGAGAGGAACCGCTGCAATTGTCCTCACGGGAGGGGACGCGAGCAGGACTGGTGGTGGGTAGCCGCCTTGTCCCGTGAGTGGGGAAGGCGGTGGCACCCACGCAGTTCTACCTCACCTACCAGGCCCATGAGGGTAAGAAGCTGGTTCTTGAGCTCGTCAGCAAGGGAGGTTGACGTCTCACCTGGCTTCTGGGGGAAGCGATGTAGCACCACTCGGCACTCGCGGCAGCGCGGTCGGTGACCTCCCGTTGCTGGGCCTGGCGGTGGTCCTCCAGCTCCTGGAGCTTCGTGGCGATGGCGTCGGTGGTGGAGGCGGTCGCTGACCGCAGCAGGTCCGCGTAGGAGAGTGGCGGGAGGTCACCAGCATCCTGCCGGGGTGGCTGGGATGCAATGGTGGTCGTCTGCTCCGCTATCTTGGGGACCTGTGAGGCCAGGGCCTCGGTGTGGGCCGTGATGGCCTCAAGCTTCTTCATGAGCACGCCGCACTTGCCCTCCACCTGGTTAAGGCGAGAGACAAGTGCAGCTTGCGTTTCCGAAGCTTGCGCGGCGGTGTGCAGCGTCGTGAAATGAACGTATTCCATTGGTGGTGGTGGGTGGGGGTGAGCGGAGCCGCGAAAACTAACTAGGCTAACTCGAATCTAATCTAATCTAATAAACCAAAATCCTAGCTACTCTACTCAGCAAATGCCCCTTCCTCCTGGGGGAGGGCGGGGGCTTGCCCACACGGAGGCTGGCGGGTGGATAATAGCGGGAGACAGGGAGCTAGGGCAGGACTAAAATGCAGGATGGGACTTGCCTGGGCCGAGGTCTTGAATTGCCACCCAAGCCCCCACCTGTTTGGGATCATACGGCTAATAGTTTGGCAGGAATAGCCATGTTGCGAAAGGCGTCTTCGTTAGGAGTAGCTGAAGCTTAGGCTAGCGTTGGTCGGTCCCATTCAGATCGAAGAAATTAGGTTGCTTTCATGCCTTCGATCCACGGGGGCTTTCGAGCCACCGGGAAAGTATGCTCTAATATTTCATGTCCGATCTAAATAGGTGGCTCTGCAGCTAGCGCTGGTTATGGAGACCTGTGAAGCATGAGCTTGTTGCATCGCCTGTATATGCAAGTTTAACAGGGACACGAGACTAATGAATTAATTAATATGGAAGTTTATATTGATTGGGATGGTGGTCGGCACACAGCTAGCAATCCTTTATCGGTATTCCATCCCACCCATTTCATTGAGGATTATGCTCACGTGATGCAGTCCACATAAACCAGCGGATGACAGGTACCTCATTAACTTAGGCTCCATGGCCCCTTTCCGGGGCAAGTGTATATTTGCTTAGTTAATAAACGGTTAGATGGACTGGCTTGTTAGCTGGTTGATGAACTGAGTTGATCAGCAGGTTCATGCACCGGTCTCATGCGATCAGTGCGTGATGCCCTGCTGCAGGTACTGGATCACATCATAACCCGCCGTGGTCCACTTGCCGTACGCGTCGTTGCACACGTTCAGCATGAAGTGAGCCGCCTGCTTGTCGTTCATCTCCGGGTGCAGCCGGGCCTTGAGCCGCGAGACGGCCACGTGGGGCTGGCCCTTCGGGTAGCTGAAGCATGGGAGGCCCGAGTCCATCATCATGGCAACAAAGTTGACGAGCACGTCCGTGTGGTTGCGCACCGCCAGGTAACCCCGTACACACAGGCTCAAGAAAAAGGCATACTCCTCGCTGGACTTGGAACCGCCTGGGTCGAGAAGCTGAGTCATCTCGTGCGTCATCTTGAAGGCGGCGGACTCAAAGCCCATGTTGCCACCTGGCGAGATCTCGAGGATGAAACCGAAGTCAATGTGGACCAGGTGGCCGTCGGCATCGATGAGCAAGTTGCCGTTGTGCCGGTCCTTGGGCTGGAGCAGCAGGCTGCGCAAAGGGAGCGAAGCAATCGCCATCAAAGCAGGGCAGGCAGCGAAGCAGAGCAATGCCAACAATCGGCAATTCACAAGTGATACGTCAAAGCAGGTTGGCACGCCAAAGCATGCCAATGCATGTCAAAGTAGGTAGTTTGCCAGGTAAAAGCGTGTGGCTACTAAAAGGCAGGGCGGCGTGGGCATCGTGGGCATCTAAGCATGACGACAGCACATAATGCGACATCAGCGTTCTAATCAAGTAGTACATTTTCGTTCACATTATCATAGACAGCATTCGCGTTTAAAATTGTAGTACAGAGGAGGATTATTTTCTAATGAGATTAGTATAGTACTCCGCGGCATGCTCATGCGCATGACACGCAAATGTGCATGACACGCAAGTACTTACAGAGGACCAACAAGGCACCAGCATGAGCGCTGACCATGGTTGGCAAAGGAGGCTCGGTCAGGCATGATGTACACTCCATTGCGCTCATGGGTGGCTATCTGCCGCGTCATTGTGACGTGCTAGTTGTCCACCCCAAACGTGGCCCAAACACATGCACCGCACCTGGCCATCGATCATCATCACGAATGCCATACCTGGCAGACATCGATTCTCTTGCGCCGGACCTGGCCGCCCCTTGTTGCATTTATTCTATCGCCAGACTTGGCGTGTTTTCACATTGTGGCGCCCTACCTAGCCAAGAATTCTAGCACCCTACCTGGCCAATAACTCCAGCGCCCTACATGGCCGAAAATTGCAGCACCCCACCTGGCCAATAACTCTAGCGCCCTACATGGCCGATAATTGCAGCACCCCACCTGGCCAATAATGCTAGCGCCCTACATGGCCGATACTTGCAGCACCCCACCTGGCCAATAACTCTAGCGCCCTACATGGCTGATAATTCCAGCACCCCACCTGGCCAACCATGCTAGCGCCCTACATGGCCGATAATTGCAGCACCCCACCTGGCCACCGCGTATCCCGCGCTGCTGACGATGAAGTTGTGCCGCGCCTTCTCAAACGCGGGCGACCCCGTGGGCCCGAACAGCTGCTGGAAGATCTCGTGCAGCCCGCCGTCGCTCTCCTCGCCCAGCGAGTTGCGGCTGCTGGCATTGGGGACGACCTCGATGATGCCCCGCTCGTACCCGGTGGGCAGCACCCCGTAGGGGAACAGGTAGATGCCCAGGCCGACGGCCTTGAAGATGTCACGCATGAGGCCAATCAGCTGGAGCGCAAACACATCCTGCCGGCAGTCGTCACCCACCTGTTTGGCGCGCGCCAGGTGGCGCGATGGCGTGGCGCGCGGCAAGTGAGCGGGGCAGGTTGATGATGGGACGAGCGGGCAAGGGCGAATGAGAAGGGGGAAGATGACAAGGGTTTCTTTGGTAGGCGGGCGATGGGTGGGGCGTGGGATTTGGCGCTAGCTCGAGAAAACAGAAAATGAGGGTGGCGTGAACTCAAGGGAAATCATTATCTTATGGGGGTACCCTTCTATTGACGATTCAAAGCAGCATCGCATCTGGTTTTCAGTCATAATCTACCTCAACCAGAATGGTGAGAACCCACCACTTGAGACATAATCCAGAGATTGATTACTCAGAGATTGAATTCAACCCCAAATTCATTCTGGCACCAGGAGTCGCTCTCGCAAGCTAAGCACAGCCTCTGTAGAAACGTAGAAATCAAGACCCGATAAACCCATTTAAGGTCGATGATGCGGTGTCTCTCAACGTACGGCCACGCAGTTCGTTTCATTTGTACGATTCAAAAAGCCGGGACAACGCACGGATGCTGCACCGCCCACGCCTAATCACAGCCACGTCGCACCGCTAGCAGTTCAATTTATGCCCACTACTCGCCGCCCCATGCAGCTTGAAGGCGCAACTGTTGCGCTTGCTATATATTAGGTTCACTAGATCTAAGTACTCATGTGCACTACATGATGCAGGCCTCATGCCTACTGCAGCTGTTCGACTGCTATTGAGAATGCTGAGCTCGCGCCCACTCGTTACGCATGCGTACCAGCCGGCCCCCACGTCAAAGTTTGAGGTGTTACGGAACGGCGTGCCCTGTGCCGTCACTACCCGCTAGCCATCGACGCACCTTGAAGATGCACTTCTGCGGGAAGACGTGCTCGGGACGGTCGCGGTGCACCACATAGAAGGTGACCATGATGGGCACCTTGGCCGCGCTCTGGAGGGGGATGCCGCTCTCCGTGTCGATGCCCCGCACCAGCAGGGAGGGGTCGGTGGGGAGGTACAGGTCGCTGCCTTCGACCTGGATCTTGGCCAGCTCGCTGGTGTGGGGCAGGATGAAGGTGGCGTCATGGCACGCAGATCGGCCAGGCCCAGGGTTAGAGGGCGGTGAACAGGAGGCACGATGTTGGCTTGCTCACTCGTGGGGAATGATGGCGCCGCAGCGTCAAGATGAAATAAGCAGGGGTTAGAAAAGATACAGGATAAAAGTGGTTTTGACGAGGTCCAGTCTGGTGCAGGCCGCAGCCCACCATTGCGATCTTGCAGCTTGCAGGGGGCCAGGATGATGGGGCCGTGCCACTGAGATAAAAACTTGGGAAAAGTACAGTGGGTGGGCATTCTGGGTCGTGCTAGGTGTGGTCTTTGGCAGCTTGCAGGTGGGGCACTTGTCCAGGGCCAAGTGCCAGCGAGGTGTGCGCCACCTGCTTTCCACGGTGATGGGGCAGGGTGGGAATGCAAGCCTTGTGGTGCAGCAGGAAGGTGCATGCTTGGTCCGCTCAGTGGTCGGGGTGGAGGTGGATAGCTATGTCACAGAGGAGCCCCAGGACCAGGTGGAGTGAAGAAAGCAAGTTTTGCGGGCTGCTACGGCTGTTGTATGCTACCTACAAGTTGGTTCCAAATCATTCCGACAGACAGAATATACAGACAAGTGACAGCACCGCCACCGGCCCAGCTGCCTATATCAAGCATGAGCGTAAAGTGGCTCTAGCTGCTACATGTGCGGCCATGCGCAGGCACCCAGCCTTCATGCAAGCATTGATGGCGGCGCGGCGCTCCGGCCTGGGCAGCACACCCTCCCTTACTTGACCGAGCGTTTCTTTCAACGTGCATGATGGGTAGCGGCGCGCGGCTATTATCACTCACGCGTTGATGGCGGCGCGGCGCTCCGGCTTGGGCAGCGGGAAGAGCTTGCCCGAAATGCTGGTGACCTTGTCGAAGAAGCGGAACTCGCGCTCGTAAGTGTCGCGCTGCTCGGGGGAGAAGCCCCTGATGATGCGCTCGATCAGCCGTGGGGTGATGCTGTGGAGCACGTTGGTTGCCTTGGCCTGGGGGGGTGGGGGGAAGGGGAATTCGATGGGGGTGGGGGAAGAAAAAGTTGGCAAGAGGGTAACGAGAATACGAAATGGAGGGCGAGGCCATGGTACAGTGTAGGAAGAGCAGGGAAGAAGGGCGGAAGGTCAGGGAACACGGCGAGAAGAGATAGTGGAGGAAGGAAAGAAAAAGAAACAGGCCAGCGGTAGGGCTGAGGACATTGGGGTGATTTTGAGGTGGGTGCATCTTGTGTGTGGGCAGGTTTGTGTGAGTCCGGGGCGTGCTTTGAGGTGTGGTTGCCTAGGTTTGGGGTGAATTTAAGGAAAGCGACCCTAAACCCTGAAGATCAGCCACTCAGCCCTGAACAGTTGGGCATTGAGCAGGGTGGGCGGGGCGGGGCAGGGGGCAGGGGGCGGGGCAGGGGGCGGGGCGGGGCAGGACAGGGCAGGGCAGGGCAGGGCAGGGCAGGGCAGGGCAGGGCAGGGCAGGGCAGGGCAGGGCAGGGCAGGGCAGGGCAGGGCAGGGCAGGGCAGGGCAGGGCAGGGCAGGGCAGGGCAGGGCAGGGCAGGGCAGGGCAGGGCAGGGCAGGGCAGGGCAGGGCAGGGCAGGGCAGAAATGGGTTAGGTGGTTCCCATGAGTGGCAGGCGATGGTCAAAGAGCCGATTAAGATAGGGCCAAGAGCAGAATGGCGATCATCCAAGGGCGATCAACATAAGACAATCTACACAAGGCGATTTACAAAAGACGACCATTCTGAGTGCTGACCTTTGCGGCGCCGCCCACGGATGGGGGCTTGGGTTGGCTGGGGTCGGCTGGTTCTGCGGGGCATGCCTCCTCTCCCTGTGGACCACAGGGCAAGAGCAGTGGCATAGGGTGGGCAGCACATGCCCGACCACACAAAGAGCTATCAATGACACAACCAGCGCAGGCCAGAAATCTGTAGCAATCATCCACAGCGCTATAATTCATTCAGCAACCGGTCCGGATTCCCCAGCAGAAAGGTATATGGTTACATGGCATGGACCATGTGACCAATTACAAGATATCGTTAGTGGTGAGAAGGCTGGCCTAGTCTGTCCTTGGACTACGGATTCCGACCCCTTCAGCAGTGCGCATGGCCCTGGCACCTACCTGCAGCACCCAGGCACCCACCTGCAGCACCCAGATGAGGTTGAACGCGAACACGTTGCTGCGGTGCGTCTCCTCAACCAGGAAGTCCTCCAACAGACCGGCCGTGTCGTATCTGGCCAGGCCAGGGGGAGGCGGCAAGGCGAGCAAGGGGATGTTGGCACAAGTGGGAAGGGTTGGGCCAAGAGGCAGTGACGGTAGTGGTGGTGGTGGTGGTGGTGGTGTGGTGGTGGTGGTGGTGGTGGTGGTGGTGGTGGTGGTGGTGGTGGTGGTGGTGGTGGTGGTGGTGGTGGTGGTGGTGGTGGTGGTGGTGGTGGTGGTGGTGGTGGTGGTGGTGGTGGTGGTGGTGGAGGTGGAGGTGGAGGTGGTGGTGGTGGTGGTGGTGGTGGTGGTGGTGGTGGTGGTGGTGGTGGTGGTGGTGGTGGTGGTGGCGGTGGCGGCGGCGGTGGCGGCGACGGTGGTGGTAGTAATGCTAGATCTTGAGATACTGGCCTTGAGCATCGCTACATGGCGAGAAACTGTGGAATCAACGAGGGGTGGCCTTCCTAAAGCCACCCCTCGTTTAGCCACCCCTAGCACATACCACACAGTAGCACAAACTAGCGCATGAAATGATCATCAACCCACGTACCTGAGCGCCTTCACCCGCTGCAGCAGAACTATGGCCACATTCTCCGCCAGGTGAACACCGAAAGCCTTTCGAACGTTCACATTAGGTTCTAGTGAACACTGCCCCCATCCTTAATCCCATGACCCACGTACCGGAGCGCCTGCACCAGCTGCGGCAGGAAAGCCGTCACGTCCTCGGCCGGGTACATCTTCAGCACGCGCATGACGTAGGCCATGACACGCTTCTGCGTCGCGTACTCGGGCTTGAGGAACGCAAAGGCGGAGATGATGGAGCAGGGGGCCCAGTACACCAGCTGGCGCAGCACGGGTAGGTCCGCCACCGCCGCCGAGGGGGTGACAAGGAAGGGGAGCGCCTCGGGGATGTGGTGGATCTCCGTCGCGTTGTTCTGGCGATGCAAAGGGGACGGGCGCAAGAAAAAAGAAACCCAGTATTTTCCTTTCTTTCTTTAAGTCATGAGAAACAGGTGGCCGTGCCATGGACCTCCGTCGCGTCATTCGGGTGACAGAACAGGGGGCGGGCCACCAGAAAAAGGTAATGTGGTTGTTGATTATGAAAGACGGGTGACGCAAAATGTTGGTCCTGCTGCTCTAAAAGGAAGGCATCCATCGCGGGGTGACGCGGCGGATCCTCTTTTTTCCCTTTATCCCCACCTGCACCAGCGTGATGGGCTCGGCCTTCTCTTGGCAACACCATTCCGAGGTGCACGCCCTCGCATTCGACACCATTTACAGCACAGGTAGCTGTTCCCCGCTGATGTGAAGTACCTGCCAGGATGTGAAGTACCTGCCTGGATGTGAAGTACCTGCCTGGATGTGAAGTACCTGCCAGGATGTGAAGTACCTGCCTGGATGTGAAGTACCTGCCTGGATGTGAAGTACCTGCCTGGATGTGAAGTACCTGCCTGGATGTGAAGTACCTGCCTGGATGTGAAGTACCTGCCTGGATGTGAAGTACCTGCCAGGATGTGAAGTACCTGCCTGGATGTGAAGTACCTGCCTGGATGTGAAGTACCTGCCTGGATGTGAAGTACCTGCCTGGATGTGAAGTACCTGCCTGGATGTGAAGTACCTGCCTGGATGTGAAGTACCAGCCAGGATGTGAAGTACCTGCCTGGATGTGAAGTACCTGCCTGGATGTGATGTGAAGTACCTGCCAGGATGTGAAGTACCTGCCTGGATGTGAAGTACCTGCCTGGATGTGAAGTACCTGCCTGGATGTGAAGTACCTGCCTGGATGTGAAGTACCTGCCTGGATGTGAAGTACCTGCCTGGATGTGATGTGAAGTACCTGCCTGGATGTGAAGTACCTGTCTGGATGTGAAGTACCTGCCTGGATGTGAAGTACCTGCCTGGATGTGAAGTACCTGCCTGGATGTGAAGTACCTGCCTGGATGTGAAGTACCTGCCTGGATGTGAAGTACCTGCCTGGATGTGAAGTACCTGCCTGGATGTGAAGTACCTGCCTGGATGTGAAGTACCTGCCTGGATGTGAAGTACCTGCCTGGATGTGAAGTACCTGCCTGGATGTGAAGTACCTGCCTGGATGTGAAGTACCTGCCTGGATGTGAAGTACCAGCCAGGATGTGAAGTACCTGCCAGGATGTGAAGTACCTGCCTGGATGTGAAGTACCTGCCTGGATGTGAAGTACCTGCCTGGATGTGAAGTACCTGCCTGGATGTGAAGTACCTGCCTGGATGTGAAGTACCTGCCTGGATGTGATGTGAAGTACCTGCCTGGATGTGAAGTACCTGCCTGGATGTGAAGTACCTGCCTGGATGTGAAGTACCTGCCTGGATGTGAAGTACCTGCCTGGATGTGAAGTACCTGCCTGGATGTGAAGTACCTGCCTGGATATGAAGTACCTGCCTGGATGTGAAGTACCTGCCTGGATGTGAAGTACCTGCCTGGATATGAAGTACCTGCCTGGATGTGAAGTACCTGCCTGGATGTGAAGTACCTGCCAGGATGTGAAGTACCTGCCAGGATGTGAAGTACCTGTCTGGATGTGATGTGAAGTACCTGCCTGGATGTGAAGTACCTGCCTGGATGTGAAGTACCTGCCTGGATATATCAGGAGACAACCCGCGACGGCCTAGTGAGCTGGTAGCCACTACCAATGGAGCTACCAAGCACACCCCACCTGCACGAGCGGGATGAGTTCCGCTTCCCCTTGCCGCACCAACCTGTGCTTTATGCCCTCGCATTTGACACAGGATAGAAACAATTGCATCACCGACAACACCCATTGACAAGACCGTGATTAACTCTGCTTCCCTTGCCACTCCATTCTGAGGTGCATGCCCTCACACAATAACCAATAAATTTCCCCCCAAACCCACCTGCACGAGCGTGATGAGCTCCGCCTCCACCGCGGCCTCCGTGGGGAATCGCGTCGCCAGCTGCACCGCGATGCGGGGGTCGCACTTCCAGCACACGCGCACAAACTCCTTCCACACCTTGTCGCCGCGCATCCGCTCGGATATACTCATGCGCGTGCTGCTCCACGAGCGCAGAGGGTGCGCCCACACCTCGAGCCGCTCCGCCTCGTTCCAGCACAGCAGCACGATCAGCTCGTTGCGAAGCGCGTCCTCGGCAGCACTGAGGTCCTCCGCGCCATTGCTGCTGCCACGCAGGGAAGCCCGGGGGAGTGGGGGGGCGGGGGGAGGAGAAGCAGAGCAGCAGGGAACGCCACAGGGAGCAACCAGCCGGTATTCCGACATAAGAGGAGTTGTGGGTGACCCACAGGTACTGCGGAAGAAAAAAAGTGAGAGCAATTAGCAGCGAAAGCCACAAAAGGTCTCCGCAGATTAAAAACAGCAGAAAGGTCACGCTCCTGACTTAACCCCCCTCACCCCTCCCACCCCCCCTAGCTTCGATGCACCACATTCCTGGGACCTGGATGATGCACCACTGCTGCTCTCGAGTATTGAATCGTGCCCTTTCCTGAGCCAAAACCGCCACGATCAGAAACATCCGTCGTACGCCACGTATAGAAACACCCTCTGGCAGTCCCATCTGGCTTCTCACGCCTTGCCACCTGCATGCATGACATGGCGGCGGCCCCACCACGCCCCTACAGTAGTAAGAACAGCAGTATCTCGTATGGCTTACAGCAGCAGCGCTCGCGCTCGTGTAGAGATATCTCTATTTAAAGCATCAGCGCCCGTGACTCACTCTGGGCTCCCCCAGCTGCCGTACGACCGTGTCATCTTGACCGGCGGGTCCGATGCTGTCAGCCGCCTCTTGGAACCCCGGCGCCGGCCCCTCTTGCGCCCGCTGGCCGCGCCGGGGGCCATCTGGGTGCGTGCCCAGTAGCCAGCAAACGTGCGCAGGTGCTGCACGGCCTCCGTGGCCACGTCGGCGCGCCCCGTGTCGTAGAGCGCGGGAGGGTAGGCAAACCAGTTGAGCGCAAAGCTGGCACGTAGGCACGCAGGGGATTTGGACACACACACAATTTCAGGACAGCGACACCACGGCACACCCAGACGTCGCAGGGTATTTGTTTGGAGCACACCCAGGTGTCTGTGCGTACGGCACAAACACAGTTTCGGGGAAAGGAAGATGAATGGACTTGTCTGTTTTAGCGGCCAGCGGTGGAGCAGGCGACATATGCACGTGCACAGACAGTGAGTCCTTGGCACTTGATAGCGGAGCGAAAACGAGCATTGATGGATGCGTGCCACACGAAGCTGAAGGTCTGGATCAAAGGAGTAACAGCTCCAGTTTAAGTCAAAGGTCACGTGGGTGGCCCCCCCATGACCACCCACCAGCAGAAGAATTATTTTCCGCATGATTATTAATTAACAGGGTTAATTATTGCGTAGACTGCGTCATGTGGGTACCAATAAACAAAAGCTTTAGACCCCTAAAGCTTCGGCATAACAAAAGCGTGGCGGATGCAGTAAGGATGATTATACTATAGAAATTAATTAATTAGTCCGTATCAAGGATTATTATACTATAGTAGTCATTGATTAATCAGTTTGTATCAAGGATTATTATACTATAGGGCAACTTTGACCATGCAAAAACTAAACATTTATACCCGAGAACAGCGTACCGTACGAGACCTTGTAATTGATCGCGGTGTGTGTACGATTTACAAACACGATTTATCGCTGCCAACTGTTGGATGCAGTCCCTAAAGACCATAGACAGCACATTACGACCGCCATCCACTGCCATGTGTGTTGCCATCCCACGCACCAACCACCTTTGGGTGCGGCCCCTGCATGGAGTAGACAGGCCATACTGACATCCACGATGCCATCCCCACTTCGCTGTGTTCACGATAAGCCATGCTGCTGTCCCAGTGTATATTATACATGCTGTGCTGACAGACACACACAGACACACACAGACACACGCAGACACACACAGACACACACAGACACACACAGACACACACAGACACACACAGACACACACAGACACACACAGACACACACAGACACACACAGACACACACAGACACACACAGACACACACAGACACACACAGACACACACAGACACACACAGACACACACAGACACACACAGACACACACAGACACACACAGACACACGCAGACACACGCAGACACACGCAGACACACGCAGACACACGCAGACACACACAGACACACACAGACACACGCAGACACACGCAGACACACGCAGACACACACAGACACACACAGACACACACAGACACACACAGACACACACAGACACACACAGACACACACAGACACACACAGACACACACAGACACACACAGACACACACAGACACACACAGACACACACAGACACACACAGACACACACAGACACACACAGACACACACAGACACACACAGACACACACAGACACACACAGACACACACAGACACACACAGACACACACAGACACACACAGACACACACAGACACACACAGACACACACAGACACACGCAGACACACGCAGACACACGCAGACACACACAGACACACACAGACACACACAGACACACACAGACACACACAGACACACACAGACACACACAGACACACACAGACACACACAGACACACACAGACACACGCAGACACACGCAGACACACGCAGACACACACAGACACACACAGACACACACAGACACACACAGACACACACAGACACACACAGACACACACAGACACACACAGACACACACAGACACACACAGACACACACAGACACACACAGACACACACAGACACACACAGACACACACAGACACACACAGACACACACAGACACACACAGACACACACAGACACACACAGACACACACAGACACACACAGACACACGCAGACACACGCACACACACGCAGACACACGCAGACACACGCAGACACACGCAGACACACACAGACACACACAGACACACACAGACACACACAGACACACGCAGACACACGCAGACACACACAGACACACATGCGCGCGCACACACACACACACACACAGAGAGAGAGAGAGAGAGAGAGAGAGAGAGAGAGAGAGAGAGAGAGAGAGAGAGAGAGAGAGAGAGAGAGAGAGAGAGAGAGAGAGAGAGAGAGAGGGAGGGAGGGAGAGAGGGAGAGGGAGAGAGAAGGGGGGGGGGGGGGGGGGGGGGGGGGGGGAGAGAGAGAGAGAGAGAGAGAGAGAGAGAGAGAGAGAGAGAGAGAGAGAGAGAGAGAGAGAGAGAGAGAGAGAGAGAGAGAGACAAACGACCCACCGTTGGATGCGGTCGCGCAGGAAGCCGATGGCAGCGATGCCCTCGGCGGCAGCAGCGCCCAGCATGCTCCCGTTCTCCGTTGTCCCTTCCACGCTGGCGGTGTCCAAGTAGGGCGCGCCGTGGTCCCCCACCAGGCTGTTGGGGAGGGAGGGGGGGATGAGACCGGGACATAACGATAGGCTCAGTAGATTCATTTACCACTATCAACAAGTGGATAGGGTTACTACTTATCATCAACTTGCCAACCATACAACAATTGGCTAACCATGGGTGTAGTTACCGCCCATGGTAGCATGCTTGACATGCCGCCTGTACAGCTCCCAGCCTACAGCTACTTGTAATCTTCAAGTACAACGTGCTGGAACATACTTTGATGACGTTTCCTGCGATTATCCTGACAAGCGGGATGTTTCAGGTACATAGCCGGTGCAAATATAACACCTAATATAACTCTCCTAAGATGGGGGACGCCGCAGTTTCAGATTCCCACGTATCATTTCATATCTATCGCACTTGGCAGCTATCCCAGTTGCGGTGCACTATGCGCGCGCAGCAGCATAAAAAATGGAGGGCAGCAGCAGCAGCAGCGCGAGCACACACATGTGGCCCCCCTGCAGGTGCCCCCCAGGGTTCTCCAGCTGGAAAGTGGCAACGAGCATCGCGCCCAGGTGCAGCAGCGCGAAGAAGGGGCCCACCGCGGCCGGGTGGTGCGACACGCCGTCCAGGCGCGCGAGGGAGCGCGTGAGCAGCCGATAGAGCAGTTGCATCTGCTGCACGCTGCGGTAGCGCACCACCTGGCACGGATGGAGGGGGAGGGGGGGAGGGGGGGAGGGGGGCGGGGCACATTGGTTGGGTTGCCGAAATCGTGGAAATGGGATCACCCAATCATGGAAATGGGATGTGGACAGGAACAGACCTGATGGTGTTGGGGGCAGGGGGCAAGGGCGACCTAAATAAAGGATGCGAAAAAGGAAACTTAATCAAGTATGCGAAAAATGCTCCCCGCAAGAACTGTTCAAGAATAAAACCCAAGCCACCTGACACGTACGCAAACGCAACCACTCCTTTGGCTCCCTTTCCTCGACCTCCTTGTATGTACTTTCCCCGTTTACATGGATACCTGCAGGGTGTGGGCATCTGTCTGGTCCGCCATTCCACGTACTCAGTGAAAACCTTAAGTTCGGGCCGCAGCATACCTTCACCTCCAAATGCACAAACGCCAGCAATATTACCCATGGTAGAATAATATTACCAGCACTGACACGCACGCCGGCACTGGTACCTATAGTAGTACACGCTTACCAGCACTGACACGAGCGCCAGCATTACGTACCTCGAACCGGTCAGCAAAGAACCCGATGAGGATGCGGTGGGCCAGGATCTGCTCCACCACCATGTCCCTGTCGCGGTCCCTGTCGGCCGCCCCCCTGCCGTGGCCCTTGCGCGGCTGGCCGGGGCAGATGTGGGGCCTCAGCTCCGCGTGGGGCCCGCTCTTGTCCGGCCCCCCAGCAAACAGCCCGTAGCCCATCTCCACGGTCCACAGCCAGGCGTCCGTCACCTCTGCGTGCGGGGGGTCACCCAGTGAGGGGGAGGGGCCGGGGATAAGAGCGATAAGCCGTCGAGGTGAAGCGGAGAGGCAAAGAGAATGAGGAGGAAAAGCACAAAAGCAAGAACAATTCATACTATACAGAAGTATAGTGAGGGGGAGGGGCCGGGGATAAGAGCGATAAGCCGTCGAGGTGAAGCGGAGAGGCAAAGAGAATGAGGAGGAAAAGCACAAAAGCAAGAACAATTCATACTATACAGAAGTATAACTTGTAGGTAGTATATTCTACTTAAAAGGTGGTATATTTATAATTTACACTTGGCTACTTTGCAAGCAGGGAAACCTTTTGCAGATGGTCAACGGGATGAGTCGCTGTTTACTTGCCTGCGAGTAGGTGGCCCCTCGTTGAGGGCACAACAGCGTTAAGAAACCAGATAGCAGATAGGGCAGTTGGTCACGTGCAACCACTTGCCTACGAGGGAACGGCTACCCATGGATGGGCAAGGCAAGGAATGAAAGCCATCAACAAACAGGGCAATCAACATGATTAATTCCCATCATTTGCCTGCGAGTGCAGAGCTACCCATGGATGGGCGTGACAAGTACTTAAAGCTACTAACAAATAGGGCATTAATCAACATGTCTAGCCCCCGTCACTTGCCTGCGAGCACACGGCTGCCCATCGACGGGCACGCGGCCAGCAGCCACGACCAGGAGAAGACACCTGCACGGATCGACCCGCTGGTGAACAGGTGCACCGGCGACCAGCACAGGAGGCGCAGCAGCTGCACACAGTCCTCACTGCTGCCGCGCGCCTCGCCCTGCAGGGTGTGTGCACATGCACACACGGGACGTGGGGCAAGGTACAAAATCGTAAAAAGCAAGTTTGGTCTCAGCTATTATCGTGGTGTGTGCAGGGAGTTGTGAGGATTGCATATCGATGTGTACTAAACATCGAAAGGGGAAGAGGCCGCGGAGGCAAACGCCAGAGGCCCAAGGAAGATGAGATGAGGAATGAGGACTAGCGCATAGAAGCATGCACTTGCACCCAGGGGCGCGTGAATGTGTCCGAAGCATGAGCCCATCCTAATGTCATGGTTCGCAACTAGCTGATACTGGTAGGTACGTATGATGCACATAGCTACGTGACGTGCTAAGTATGCCCTACTTCCATCCATAGCACCGCATACCTTCACGCCGACTGGAGGATTGGTGCCAAGATGAAGCTAAGCCATGCTAGAACAAGGCTAAGAAATCATGTCAAGGCAAGCGGTCTTTTGACGGCAGGTCGCGTACCCTCCTCGAGCATTAGCACGGCGGCCACCCTGTTGGGGTGGTGACTTCGCTGAATAGCAACAAAGTGCAAGATACTGCTCTTATAAGGCATGCTTATAGGGCATGCTACAATCTTATAGGGCGCAGACAGGACGGACGATTTATTGTTTATGATATACTTCGTCTTGCTCACCTCAAGGATGAGCACGGCGGCCGCCTTGGTGGTGACCTCGCTGAAGCGGGCCTCATCCACCGGCTCCCCCTTGGCCACGGCGGCCACAAAGCTCTGCAGCTCGCGCACGAGCGTCCCCACGAGCACGCGCGAGCAGCTCTCCTCCAGCGCGTCCTCGCTCAGCGCGCCGCCCGCGATGACGCCTGGCGCGGGGACCAGGGGCACCCTGACAGGGTGGAATCGTGGTGTGTGTGTGTGTGTGTGTGTGTGTGTGTGTGTGTGTGTGTGTGTGTGCGTGTGTGAGGATTGAAGCGGAGAAGGACAAGTGTGTTGCATAGGGTGGTAGTCCTTGTTATAAAGATTAAGTAGGAGTCATAGGGTGGTAGTCCTTGTTATAAAGATTAAGTAGGAGTCATAGGGTGGAAGTCCTCGTTATAAAGATTTAGTATCAGGAGTCATGGGGTGCAAGTCCTCGTCATAAAGATTTAGTAGCAGGAGTCATGGGGTGCAAGTCCTCGTTATAAAGATTTAGTATCAGGAGTCATGGGGTGGAAGTCCTCGTTATAAAGATTTAGTAGCAGGAGTCATGGGGTGCAAGTCCTCGTCATAAAGATTTAGTAGCAGGAGTCATGGGGTGCAAGTCCTCGTTATAAAGATTTAGTAGCAGGAGTCATGGGGTGGAAGTCCTCGTTATAAAGATTTAGTAGCAGGAGTCATGGGGTGGAAGTCCTCGTTATAAAGATTAAGTAGCAGGAGTCATGGGGTGCAAGTCCTCGTTATAAAGATTTAGTAGCAGGAGTCATGGGGTGCAAGTCCTCGTTATAAAGATTTAGTATCAGGAGTCATGGGGTGGAAGTCCTCGTTATAAAGATTTAGTAGCAGGAGTCATGGGGTGCAAGTCCTCGTCATAAAGATTTAGTAGCAGGAGTCATGGGGTGCAAGTCCTCGTTATAAAGATTTAGTAGCAGGAGTCATGGGTGGAAGTCCTCGTTATAAAGATTTAGTAGCAGGAGTCATGGGGTGGAAGTCCTCGTTATAAAGATTTAGTAGCAGGAGTCATGGGGTGGAAGTCCTCGTCATAAAGATTTAGTAGCAGGAGTCATGGGGTGGAAGTCCTCGTTATAAAGATTAGTAGCAGGA